>VZTE01004305.1:87230-128053 GCA_013397775.1 Eulacestoma nigropectus
TGGGTAAGATGGGTGAGGGGTTTGGGAACGGGAGATAGATTTGTTTAGGCGGTCCCTCCTCAGCCTGCTCCAGTCTGTTGGGCAGAACACTTGGATGAGGACTCGGAGGGTTCAGAATGAGTGAAGGTTACAAAGGCAGGGTAGGCAGAGAGATGGAGTGGGTGCTTCTGGGGGAGAAGGTGGTAGTTTGGAGAGGTGCTCTGGTCTGGGAATGGCTGTGGTGGCACTTTATGGTGTGTTGGGGATGAGGCACTGAAATGACAGCAAGTTGAGAGGGGAACAGATGCTATTAGGAGGTGAGTGAGGAGGGTTATTGTGTATTAGGTGTTGGGATGGGGCGGGTGGCTGATTTGGGGATCAGGGGTGGGATAATAGTAAGGCCAGGTTCTGGAAGCAGCTGGGAGACATGGACTGATTTAGAGGAGAGTTTAAGAGTATGTCATGGCAGACTGGGTGGGACAGGTGACGTGAATGGAACAGGTAACTGTGGTGAATAAAGTGTATGGTGTGGGTTTGATGTTACAGATAATGATGAATGAATGGTGCCTTTTATCTGTCTATTTGGCAGTGAGACCAGTCAGCCTAAAGAATAGGGCCTGAGTTGGCAACTGTAGGATCTCTGTCAGTTGTTTCAGAGGAAAAGTGACTCAATCCCAAAAGATGCCAGGTCATCGAAGCCTCTGTTCAGATGTGATGTGTGAGCAATGTCACTTGCTCCTATCATGCAGGTGATTTTATCCATCATGTCTTGATTTCTAAGGAGTTCCTGGTCTTCTCTTGTTCTGTACTTCCTTTCCAGTTAGTAGTATTTGCGGAATTTCTTGTTTAGACTGTCTAGGTTTTGCTTTTTCTCCCCTTATATGCCACATATTAAGACCCATAGTTGGAAACAGTGCAGGGGAAAAAACCCTCTTTGATAATCTTTGAACATTAGTTCTGTCATAACAGTGCTGTGACGGGTAAAAATCAAATGCTCACCCTTAATTAAATCAATAGCTGTATCTTTAGAGTAGTGTCTGTTTTTAGCCTTGCATGTTCAGTTTGTGCCATCTTATGTGATTTTGGAGGAACTTTGCTTTGTAGTCATTCTTGCAACGAGTGTAGTTTTCTCTCTCTCTTTTGGGAGCACAAACCCAAAACTACCTGCTGTGCTGTTTAATGTGACCAGGCTGGTGTGCAGGTCTGGTACTCCTCTGCTCCTTGTTTCCCTCTGTCATCCTCCATGAGCACTCCCCCTCCCACCAAGTCTGACTTGCTGGGATTTGTTATTGGATTTTCAGCCTTACCCATGTGTGCCATTTGTCCCACTTTTCATTAGGATAGTTTGCTTTTGCTTTTTCCCTCTAAAGGAATTAGTTAATAAAGAATATTAACACTCCAGCTTTGGTTATGTGAGCTCAGCTTGTCCAGCTTCTGTCTGTAGAAAAGGCCTTCCTCTTTTAAACCTTGAACTGAACTGCATTCTTGTTGACAAAGCAAGCGGTGAAGTGAAAGGACAGGCTGATGTGCATGAGAGCTCCCCAGTGCATTGCCGCTTCTACTCCTTATAATGTTTGTAGTTTTAAATGTTTTATGAAGTGATTTACAGACTCAAGATGTGTAGAAAATCAGTAAAAAAGATACCTGTAGATTTGGGGGAGAGGAGGGTTTTTTTCTGTAAATAAAGATTTACCTTGTGATGCTGACAATCTGAATGCAGTGTTTTCCAAATGAAAAACAACTTCAGTGGCTGGGGAGTACATTTTAGGGTAGGTCCTCAGGTATTTCACAAGTTAGGATTTTCAGAGAGGGAACTTGGCTGTGTTGTTGTGACTTCATTAGCTCAGAAATAGCTCAGGCAGAGAGGGTATTTGTCAGGTGAGAGGGCAGAAAATCTCTGCAGCTGTAAGCTGTTCAGTTTACCCATCTGTCCCTCTTAAGGAAAAAATTAAGTATGGGAATTCCTGAAACAGTTTAAGCAGTCTTAAGCTAAGACTCTCCTGGTTGCTAAGCTCATCAGTGGTTTACTGTTGCCAAAAGGAGGAGGTTTCACTCCTTCTTTTCCCTGATGATAAATAGGAAGTGTTGTTCCTTTTCTATAGACAACTTTAGTTCTGTTACACATTGAAAAGCTTCATCTCTCCAAAACATGGGGAGTTTTCTGTTGGATTGCAGGAATTGACTGTGACAGGGATAGACAAGCCCTTATGTTGAACTCCAAGGTGACTGCCAGGAGCAGGGAAACATGGGAAGATCTAGTCCTTTTGGCAATGATGAGCTGTTAGTTCAGCTTTATTCTTGGAAAACTTCACCAAACCCCTGTTGTCTACCCATCCTTTTATTTATATCTGTAAATATTACTATGCCATCACTAACCAGAGCTTTGACTGTCAGGAGCCTGAGTGTTTGCAGTTGGCATCTCCTGATAGATCTTAATATGGGAGAAATATATTTGGAGGTGGGGAGTGAGAGCTGGATTCTTTTGAAATAGATTTGCCATAAGCTTTCTGTCCTGCAAGACTGGACCTTGTGAGAATAGAGAACATACTGTAATGAAACACCTGCGTCAAGGTACTGTTAAAGGGGAACAAACCCAAGTCAATTCAAAAAATCTCAAGTCATAAATGGAGTTTTGCTATACTCTCATGGAAAATGTTAGTCTCTAGCAGGGAGATATATTTGTTTGCTCTGTAGCTTTATGTCCTTGCAAGGCTGGTAGTTGAACTGGACTCTTCATTTCCCACAGCAGACTTCTCTGTGGTTTTGTGGGATTTTTGATCTCAAGACAAACATATTTTTTGCAGTTGTATTCTGCAAAAGGGAAAGTGGACACCAGAGTAGCTGAGTAGATAAAGACACATTTCAAACGTTTTCTGCTAAGAGTGGTTACACCACAGGCTGCATCTGGATTTGCTGACATTTCCAGCTGTCTGAGGTTGAAGTTGTTTTCCCCGATCTAATTGACCCGATACCACAGTTACCTGCTATCTCCTGGCTGCTAATATGACTACTGGTGAAGCCACTTGTAATTCTCCTTATGGACATGATCTATCTAAAAAACCTGAATGTCCAACAAAAAAAGCACCCCGCATCCCAAAAGCCGAATCCACATTTTGGACGTGTTTTTAATCTGCAGTGTTTTAGCAGCCTGGTTTATGGCATGACTGTACCTATTCAATTGGCAGTACCAAGTGGAAAAGGGACAAGTGTCATCTTTACCAATAAATAAAAAATGTGTCACTGTATTCTCTGGATGTGGTTCTGCCACTGCTTGAAAACAGAAATTAGGTGTATCTTCATACATCTGAGCCTTTCCTCAGGACCCTTGTGGACACAGAATTGGTGGCACAAAGGAGGGGAGAGCAGGACAGGCCCTTTTGGCATTGACATGCCCCAGAGTGCTTTCCTGGAGAATACTTTTCCCAAGTATCTGTAGCTGTGGAAAAGCAGGTAGACATGATTTATATCTTTTGATGGCAGCTGTTGATTTTTGTAATCCCTCAAGCCTGGCAGCAGGCACAATGAGGTGAAGAACAGTAGCAAAGAGGTTTGTGTTTCAAGAGAGAATAGTTAAATTGAAATACAAATTATTTGTAATTCAGTCTCGTAGAATTTTAACTACTAAGAGTTAGCCAAGAGAATGACAAAAAAAAATCCATTTTTAAATTACTCCACTAAGTGAAGGCCATTAGACGAAGATTTGTCAATACTGACAAGGTTATGGGGAATCAAATGGGAAGTTTACCTGCTTGGTGAAATGCATGTTTTTGCTCATTATGGCAATGTGGAACAGGATAACTTTGATTTCTTTCATTACCTGATTTCTGTGACTAAAGCTCGGCCAGTGGCTTGGATGTTTCTGTACTACAGGTAGATGCCACTAGCACCAGCCTTTGGTACAGCTGTGTGGGATGGAATGTGGTACGGAAGGAGAGCAGTACTTGGGTTTAGGGTCTGAATAGAACAGGAGGCAGGTAACTGATTTCTGCTCTGGTGTGTTTTCTGAGCTTTTCATTTCATCTTTTTTTTTTTTTCTCTTTATGACAGGAAGGTAAAGGGAGGTAACATAGATGTGCATCCATCTGAGAGAGCCCTCATTGTCCATTATGAAGTGGAAGCAACAATTCTGGGAGAGCTGGGAGACCCCATGCTGGGGGAACGCAAGGAATGTCAGAAAATGTAAGGTCATAGCAAGATCTGATAGTTTATTTCAATCTTCATAATCGTAGATTCAATAACTCAAAGTATCACCTGCCTCTAAGAAATTGTAGATTATATTCTTTATGCAGCTTAGTGCTGGGCTATTAGAGGGTTTCAAAGCCAGGAAATAACACGTAACTAGGAAGGTTAACATCTGAAACACATGTTGTAAATTGCTTTTCAGCCATGTCCTTTAAGGTGTTTTGTAAAGAAAAGTGATTACTCCTGTTTTACATGATGAGTACTTGAGGCCTAGAAAAGTAAAGTGATTGTTTCCTGTGCAAATAAATGGTAGTTCATATTGGAGCAAGAAATATCATTGCAAGAACCTCCTGACAGCCTTACGCTCCAGCTGTTGGCTCTCCTGTTGTTTTGATCTGCCACTGCCCAACCAGTGAATTCACTGCAGTATCTGCATTTTACTTCTGCCTCGTAATTTCTTTCAAGACCATTAAAATATTCCCCACTGGAAAAGCCCAGAGATCTATGAAAACCGTTTTCAAGCTGCAAGGTTGGACCTATTCTAGGGCGTTTTATCTCTATACTGATTTCTTTTTGAAAACTGGAGCTGAAGTGGCTACCTGTGTGAGTGTATATAAGAAGAAAAATTGGGGGAAAAAAACCAGAGAATCCTTAAATTGTCTCAAATTTCTGAAGATATCAGAAGCATTCTTCTGTCATCAGATGCAAAGCATAACTTGCATATGCAAGGTGGTGGAATTCCTTTTTGTTCCACCCTGTTGTTAATGCCCACAGAGATTTCTTACTGCTCCTTGCTTGTGGACCTCACTACAGATCTGCCAGAGCTGTGGGAGACTCCTGGCACTGCAAAAGAACCTTCCTGTGCCGACAACACCCAGAACTGTTTCTCATTTGAGACTTTTTTGTGTACAATACTCCTTTGTGGTTCTGTGCACTTTTTACGGAGTATATTGCAAATCAGTTACTGTCTTTTGTATCTAAGATGGTTGTAAGGGATCTGTTCATACAGCTGCATTTAATGTTGCTGCTTGTCAGCTCATGGACAGTTATGCTCCATCAAATCTGTTTGACAGTTGCTTGCCATTTGGAGTTCAGAGACACCACTTTGACATGAAAGGCACAGGCACTGGGTGTATCAGGATCATTCTGCTTCAAGAAATTAATGACCGTGTAAACAATCAAAGGACTGAAGATAAAAAAAATTTAAAAACTAAGAAGAGACTTGTCTGTATTGCAGAATTCGGCTGAAGAGTCTTAATGCAAATACAGACATTGGTTCCCTGGCTCGAAAGGTTGTTGAAGAATGCAAGCTCATTCACCCCTCCAAGCTTGGAGAAGTAGAACAGCTGCTGTACTACCTGCAGAACCGCAGAGATGCCTCAGCAGGAAAAGGTAAAAAAATACAGGCACAAAGTCGCTTGGGATGGGGGTCCCTCAGCCTTGAACAACTACTGTGTGAGGCGTTTCTAGCTGAGATCCCAGTGTGCCTGATGAGTTCTCTGGAGATAGTGACAGTAGGGGAGATGTATGGCTTAATCACCCTTGGAAAAAATTACGGTCTTGGAGCGAGATTGGAGGAAGTTACCTTTCTAAAAACCAAATTTATTTTATTTTGGTTAAACTTAGTATTGATGCTTCTTACTGGCTGCCTTGTGCTTTAGCAGGACTTGAGAGGTACAGATTCTGCTATTTGGCACAGCCTCTTTATTTTAAATCTGCACTTGCAGTGACATCAAAAGTCTCTATGAGGATCTTCCTAGAAAGACCTCTGCCATCACCTCTTGCAAGGGTGGATAGTGTGCCTAGGCTGAATTTGGACTGTGTGTAAAGCTGGAGAGTTTCAGAGCCTGACAAGCTTTGGTTCCTTTGTAGCAGACAGTTTGGGGTATCTCTCTCTCATCTTGTCGTCTTAAGTTCCTGGCCTTTTGGTGGTCCTGTTTGTCTTAAGTTTACCTTAAACTTTCTGCTCAGGGGACAGTTTAATATTTAACATTAGATCCTACATTACCTTGTGGTTAGCAAGGTTTCTTGCAACCATGAAATGGTAAGCTTTGTTCTTGAGCTGGATTCCTCGTGAGACAAGTTTAAAACAAAGATTTATGTTATATATGTGATTTAACTGTAAGCACTTTGCATGTTTTACCCTCTTTCACTCTGCATTTCTGTGTCTTGGTGTGTCACAGGGCACAAGCAGAATCAAAGCTGCTGAGGTATCTCACTGTGGAAGTGAGTGTTGTCACTCTGGGCTTGCTCTAAGGTTTATTACCCTCTGTCTCCCCAGCTGATGGGGCTATAACTAATCATTTAGACTGAGTTGTCAAAAGGCAGCTGAGGGTTTGCTTTACTCCCTAGGAACTGTTCAGCTTCAGAAACCTGTATTAGTCTGGCAGGTCAGCTGGTCAAAAGGACTTTGACCTTGATTTAACTAGAGTGTTTATTATGAGAACACTGGATATGCGTTTGGTCTGTGAATGTGTGTAACTTAACTGCACCCATGTCTTTTTCTTTATAGAAAAGAAAGAGAAAACCAGCAAGCCAAAGGATCCACCCCCTTTTGAAGGAACGGAGGTAAATATTGGTGTTAAAAGAGAAATGCAAACCCTGTTCACTATTTCAGTAAGCAGTTATAAAAGGGAGGAGGGGAGAGAAAATGCTGGGTTCTTGTGTTTTTCTGCTTCTTGTTTTTTAAATAAAAAACTTGGCTTGGAAATATTGCACAATGGAAAAAAATTATCTCCATAAAAGGTAAAATATTTGACTTGCATACTTGCCCCTCCAAGTATAGCATGCAGCAGGACAGCCAGTGAGGTCTGGAACATCAGACAGGACACAGAGTCATGTCTGAGCATCCTTTGTTTTTAGGAATTATATCTGCTCAGATTTCCTGGCGTTCATTGGCAGTGATTCTGCATATGTTGGGGTTTTTTAACTTGTATTTTATTTTTGCCTAAGATTTGTACTCAGAAGTTGAGTGCCCTGTTGTCGCACGACTGAATAACGTTGTGATTGCTGGTGTTGAATTGCCATCTCTCTGTGAAACCCTATCTTCTGACTGCTTTCAGATTGATGAAGTTGCCAATATCAATGACATGGATGAGTACATTGAGTTACTGTATGAGGACATTCCTGACAAGGTGCGTGGCTCTGCCCTCATCCTGCAGCTGGCCAGGAATCCTGATAATTTGGAAGAGCTGCTTATAAATGGTAATTTTAAAACCCAGTGGTAATTTCTTTTGATGTGCTGTTAATTTGTGTCCAGGGAAAAGTAGTTCACCTTTAATTCGGGATTTTCTTTAGTTTGCTAGACTCTATTTCTCTGTATATAATAAAGTGGCTGCCAAAGCCCAGTTGGATCTCTCTACAAATGGATGCTGCTCGGACTGGTCTTAGGTGGACCTAATACTGAAATCTTCCTGGCCTGTACAGGCTTCAGCTTTTTTTTTCTGATCCTAGTTATTTTGGCTAAGTTACCTTCAGCTGGCATTACTGCTGGAGATGAGAATGTATTGTTGTATTCTGTAAATCAGGCAACTTGCCTTGAAAAGGAGATTTGAAAGCTGACGTAAGTTGATTTTGTAATTTTCTTTCCTTGTCTCTTTTGCTGAGCCCTTATACCCTCACATTCCTTGAGTAAATGATGACTTCAGTACATACCCATCTTGCAGTATCACCAAGGAAGATGGAATGGGATGGGAATGGTGAGCCGTGAAATAATGGCTTGTCCCTATGAGTTGTTGAAAATATTTTAGTGCTTCGTGTTCGCAGTTACTGCTTTTCTCATTCTAATCAAGTAACATGGTGTACATGAAGAGAGACTAGATAGGGGAAGGTGAATGGAAAAGTGAGATGAAATAAGACAAGGAGAAATATAAACAAAATTATTAAATAATATGAAGTTCATTGGGGGAAAAAATAAATAGAAAGATGGGTAAGAAATTCTGTCAATGTAGAATTTAAAGGAGGGTTGAAAGTGGAAATTGTCGTGTTTGAGGCAAGGGACACAATGTAGTGTGGAACGCAGAGCTGGCAGAGGCCACAAGGTCTGAAGGGCAGTGGTAGTTTTAAGATGACTTCGGTGTGTGGTTGCAGTTTCTTTCGATGTTGTCGCCTCTTAGGGTTTGTGACAGGATGACCACCCAGGATACTGTCTAGTTCAGTACAGTCTCTAAACAGAACTTGTGAGCAGTGTTGCCTGTTAAAGTGAAATACCTGGAGAAGTCTTCCACTAGAAAACTGATAGATGTAGAATTAGGTGTATTCAAATTCTGAGGCTCACAAGATAAAAAGGAGGGACACAAAATGCTGATGCTTCTCTAAATCTTGTTTCACTTCAGAAACTGCCCTGGGTGCATTGGCTAGAGTGCTGAGGGAAGACTGGAAACAAAGCATTGAACTGGCTACTAATATAATTTACATTTTCTTCTGCTTTTCAAGGTGAGTGCAGAGTCCCTGGGTTTAGGGACACAAAGAATGTAGCTCTACTTAGTGGCTTTTCATTTGTTTTCTGCACTGCACTACAGAACTTCACTGAAACAGGAAAAACAGAAACACACTTGTGCCTCAATTTTATCACTTATAACAAAAAGAACCCTCATGGTGAGGCATTGTCTAAGAGAGCTGGGAAGAAACTAGTAAAAATTCTGACTCATAGCTTTGTGTCAGAAATAACAAGTGGCTGAGCTGCCATCTATAATTTCCATCTCCACTCCTACAGGAAAGAAACAATGTTCAAAACTGAAGTGAGTGCTTGCTCTTATTTACCCATGCCAGTATTTCAGTATACCCTGCCTAGAAACAATTAAAGAAGAATTTGCATTTACCTTGTTTTTAGGTCTCTATTGTATTTCTAGTGAGGAGAGAATGCTCTGAAGCACTTGCAGTATGGAAGGCAGGGCTGAGGGGAAAGCCTTTTCCTTTATGCATGGAGAATTGGAATGTGTTTTTATTTTGACCTGGAACAACAAACTCTTCCTTGTCTTTCTGCAAGTTGAGAAAATATTCATGTTTTTCAGGGGTTGTTCTTGTTTTGAACTAATTTTCCAATAGGGAAGTGCTGTAATGGGGCACACAGTAAATACCTTTTTTAATATTTCATGTGGTGCAGTATCGGGTCATTGCCAGCATAGATGTCAAAATAGATATGGAGTTGTTGGCATTTATTCCTCACAAGTATTATTTCTTCAATGCAGTTTCTCTCAATTTCATGGAATAATCACACATTACAAAATTGGAGCTCTGTGTATGAATATCATAGACCATGAGCTGAAGAGACATGAGCTTTGGCAGGAAGAACTTGCTAAAAAGAAGAAAGCTGATATCCTTTTGATGTTCTGGCATAGCTTGATGGCTTCTGACTTGTCTTGATAAGTGTTGTTGGGCTATACAAGATGAGTATACAGCACCTTAGGTAAAAGCAGTAGAATTTATTAGAAAGTGCAAAATACAATTGCAGATATGAAAAAGCCCAAGAGTGACGGGTTTGGGATGCTGAAGAGGTTAAGCCGAAGCTACTAAAGCAAGACAACAAAAAAACGTATTTTATCAGTAGTATGTCTTAGAAAGATGTGCTGCTTATTAGGGTGCAATATATCCCAGCCTAGAAGGAGAGAAGAATCATGGCCTGGATTACAAGTGTAGCTAGCTGTTGCTGAGGTAGAGTCTTGACACTGGGTATTTCATAGATCTCTTACTTTTAGCTAGTGATGGAGTAACACTTTTGAGGACAATTATCATCTAGCCTGTATAACTCTTCTCTGAACTCCTTAACTTCTGCAATTCACTTGATGAAGATCCTGAAAATCAAACCCTGAAAAAGGACTATGAGAAAACTTACAAGAAATACAAAGGGCTGGTTGTCAAGCAGGAGCAGCTGCTGAGAGGTACCAAATCCAAATAGCAAATTATTTTGTTGTTGGTAAACATGGCTTAGGGTTTCCATTTGATTCTTGTTATAACCAGGATGTCTTAAACATACTGAATGTGTGGATGAATATGGAAGAATGTTGCCAAAGAATAGGAGGAAGACAAGTACTTAATCAGGTTGTTTGACACTATTAATAATTTTAAAAGCCATTTGTCAGAAGAAGAGCAAAAGTGATCCACTTTGCTTTGCTCATGATGTGGATTTGGGAGGAGTTGGGTATTTGGGTTTTTTTGACTTTGCCTAACTTGGCTTCTATCTGACTCATTGAATAGATTTCATTCTATCTCAGTTTTTGTACTAAAATACACTTAATGTTAGATTGAAATTATCGAAGTGGCAAACCTTCCTGAGAGGGGCTTTTTAATGTTTCCTGTTGGAATTGAAATTTAAAAAATACAAACCACACAACATAAAAAGCTTCTAGTGATCATAATTTTAATTTTCTTTCAAAGCCGCAATTAGAATTAATCTTCTTAATGCTTTTTAAAGAGGAATAAAAAACATTCACAGGCAGTTGCCTTCAAAATGCATTGAAAAGGGAGCATAATGCTTCTGAAAGTCTTGTCTTCAGCACTTAGAGTGTATATAGACTTGTTTAGTTGTGTTGGTTTTGATCTGTTGGTATGATTTGTTAGTTGCAATTTACCTGCTCCTAAACCTTGCTGAGGATACTCGCATTGAGCTGAAGATGAGAAACAAGAACATTGTCCACATGTTGGTGAAAGCACTGGACCGGGATAATTTTGAGCTGCTTATCCTCGTTGTAACCTTCCTGAAGAAACTCAGCATTTTCATGGAGAACAAAAATGATATGGTGAGGCTTGTAGCGCTCTACTGCAATGTGGAGAGGTTGGAGTTCTGAAAACTTTGTGTGGTTGGAGGGAAGAGGGAGACATCTCTGTTTTCACACTAAATATCTGTAGCACTGATTATCCTATTTTGTTAAAAGAAAAATGAGTAAAAGAAAAGAAGCACAACATCCATTCGTAACCTACTGCAAACATTTTTGAGGAACTGTTATCCCAAACACAGTATATGATCCTGCTGCCATTAGCTCCTAAGAACTGGAGGCAGTTATTTTTCATAAGCCTTTTTTTTTTGGTCAAGTCTTACACATCTGAAATTGTAGCATAATTTTTTTTGTGACTTCAAGCTCTAGCCAAGTATCTCCTTTTGAGATCTTTTAATAGGTGCTTGACTTCACCTTTGTGCCTTTATTACAATTTATTAGATGAAAAGGATAAATTTTCCTTATCCAAGAGGTAATCTGAGATCCATGGTACACATAGATTGTGAGATGAAAAGATCTGTGTAAAAGCAGTAGTGAATTAATTGGACCTTTGCATGCATGTGCGCTGAACACTGCAGACAAGAAGTATCTCCCTTATTTATATATGGTACTTGGTTAGGAAAATAAGAATTAGCTGTCCAGCCCAATGATTTGCTGTCACGCTTTCCCCATTTCATCTGATCTAGTGGAAAGACAAATGAAACAAAGTTGTTGAATTATTTCAGAGTGTTCTAACAGTTTTGAAAGTGTTGGTATGCTTCCGGTCAGCTGTCTGAGCATTCCTTACTCATAATAAAGATGATACTTTTTTCTCCATGGTATTATTAATGAAATCTACCAGTGGAGGAGAACGTGTTCTGATATTTATATTGGGCAATAATACAGAAATGTCAAAGGCAAAATGAACCAAGATTAGTTGTGCAGTACCTGATTCTAAGTAAAACTGAATAATCCATATGTATTTATAACACATTATTTCCTTGGCTATTCAAGGGCTATATTAAATTCAAAGCAGTGAGGTAGGAGTTCTTGCTATCTGATTGTTTCTGATCAAAGGTGTCCAGTCAGCTGTTTGATTATTGCACTGTGCTGTGTGGGGAGAGCTGTAGTTTCTTTTCTTAGTATTCATTCAGTGTCTATCTATAACCAGACTAGTAATACACATGGAGAAGTCTGAAGAATGCCAAGTAATTTTATGTGCCTCCTTCTGGCCAAAGAAGGATCTGGGAAATAAAAAATGAATGCATTTAAAAGATTATGTCAAATAAAAGCACAGAAATGTTGCTTAAAACATGATAAAAACGTTCTGAAGTCTTGCCAGTCAGTGTGTTTTTTGGCTGGTAATGTGAGTATGATCTCAGAAACTGATACCACTTCTCAGTTCCTGGATTCCACTCTTTAATTTGAAAGTGATACATGTTTCAAGATGACTTTCATGCTTGTAGTAAATTAACATGTAGGATGGCATGCCTCTTCTGAGAGCACATGCACACTTCTGTCTAGGGGTTCATTTGAAATTCATAATGAAAGGTCTCAAACTCTTTTTGGATGCCAATTTTCTGTCTTTCTTGGTTAGGTCTGTCTTTACTGGCAGTTGCTGCAGGATTGCTTGTGTTTAACTTTAAATGAGTTCGCTCACCCCAATCTACTTTTGCAAGCGGTGTTTTCACCACATTCCTGCAGTATTCCAACTGTGAGGAACGTTTCCAAGATATCTGGACTGTTTGGTTCAAAAACTTTTTTAATCAATGTTTCCCAGTAACCCAGTCTAGAAGACTTCAACCACAAAGGCATAAGCAAAACTACTTCACATGAAAATGCGTTAACAGTCACTATTATGTCTACAAATTGGATATTGAAGCCGAAGTAAGTTTGGGTGGATTATGGATTTTTTTTTTTCTTGAAATACAGGTTGAAATGGATATTGTTGAAAAACTTGTGAAAATGGTACCATGTGAACATGAAGACCTGCTGAATATCACTCTTCGACTCTTACTAAATCTCTCCTTTGACACAGGCCTGAGAAGTAAAATGGTCCATGTTGGTTTGCTTCCCAAACTCACTGCACTCCTGGGTATGTTTTCTTTTGGTCTAACACAGGCATTTCAGCAGGGACAGTGGAGCTGTTTGCATCCTGATATGATGTGCCTAAAAGTTGCTGTGTTACTTTTGTCTTTGCCACTTCCTCACTACTCCCAGCTTCTCAGCATTTACATCATCTTGTCACACACAGGTTTAAACGGAAGTTTAGAAGGTTTCCAGTAGATTTATTTCTAGGTTCTCCTAAACTGTAGAATGAATCTTCCAGTCTTTAAAAATTACTTCAATAGCTACATGAAAACCACGTGAGCTGACACATGAATGATGTTTGTAATTCTGGGGGAGCACCTAGGAAAAATAGCCAGCAACTTCACAGAGCCTAGCTCATAGAGGTACAAACTACTTATTTATTTATTTATTTGTTTGTTTATTTTTAATGAAGTTTGATATACCTGCTGGCTCTTGTAACTTGTCCAGACAGATCAGAAGTCTCCCAATTTTGTTATTTTAAGTCTAGGCAGTACTGATTTCTATACTTGCAGCTCAGCAGTCTTGTGTTAAGATCATGTAAGTACATCAGTTACAAATGAAACTTTCTGTTGTCTTTAGGGGAAAGCCATGGAAACAATAAGGAGTTTGGAAAAAGCAGAGGATTGTTCTATTTGATTATTGTATGCTGGAGTTCTGAGGAGGGAGTTTTACTGCTTTTTGTGTGTTCTTTGGCTGATACTACCTGGAGGCTGCTGTACCTAGCAAGGTACACTAAAGGTTTAGCAGGTTTTGGCTCTAAGGATTGCTGAGTGGGAATAGAGGATCTTGTCTTGTGTGAATCACTGATGCAAGACACTGCTAAAGTCTTCTGAAATATGTTGACTTTGGGATGTGCTAAATCCAGTGCAGATGGTGTGTCCAGATACTGGCTGGAACAAGGGCAATGCAGTGGTGAATCTGAGCTTTCTCCTCTAGCTTTGTTGTTTTTTAGGATTGTTTGTCTCCTTAATTCTTCTTCAACCTCAACATGGCCTTATTGCTGTTTAGTGAATACCATGAAAACTTAGAGTGCTTTGGAAGCCCTAATCCTATTGGTGATTATTATATAACAGCTACCTGATACATCCTGAAATGACCTCACATCTTTTTATGCTTTCTGTCCCATAACCATGTTTGCACCGGTCTGAGCTAGGACGATGAAAATTGGCATTTGAAATCCCTCTTCTTTATCTTTTTATCCTCAAGACAATGTTACTTGGTAGTAAAGTGAACAGAGAAGTGGAAGCTGATGAGGAAATATCTTTTCTCTTGTTTGAGAGAGGATCTCGTTAGTTTGATTCAGCTTGGGTTGTAAGCTTTTTGGAGCAGGAACTTGTCCCTTTTGCTCATGCAGCAGATAGTACTGTGGTCTGAGGGAGGCTTCTGGGGGTTTGTCACCCCAGGCAATGGCATAACACAAATCACTGAAGTCCCTGCTCCCAGAAATTCTCCATTTAATATTAGAGTCAGACTGAACTTGCCAGTTAAATATCTGCTTTCTAGTGTCTGTTTCTAATGTGGAGAGGAGAATTGCTTTTCAAATGCCATTCTCCTAGAGTTGTAACTAGGCCTGTGTGGAGGCTGTTTAGCTGAGAAGAACTGGTTGCCAAAATTGGAATCTGTTCCTGAAGTGGCTGTTAGGATAAGCTGCTGCAAGTCCTGCTGGTACTTCCAGAATATTCACTTTGTGTTTCTTTTCTCATCTTGGAAGTATTCAACCATTTTATTCTTTTTTTTTTTTTTACTATTTTTTCATAGAGGCATGTGCCGTTTGCCCTTGATTCTCCCTGTAGAATTGGTTGATACTTATTTTTGGTGTGCTAACTAGAAAGTCTAGGTAGAAATATTACTTGTTTCTTTAAGCCATCACTGTGATTTGTGAGACTCTTCTTGGTATGGTGATTCAAGCAATTATCAAATGCATCACTTGGCGTATCCTGTCTGAGAGAAGTCTGCAATCTGAATAATAAAACAGCCATGTGCCAGATGCCCCATTTATACAGGTTATTTGGGTATTAAACACACATTATTCAAGTCAGTACCCTTCAGTTTACATTTGCAGGTCATCTCCACGTGCTAACACAGCACAACAGCTGTTGACAAGTCCCTGTACAAGTCCTAATGTCAAGAGGTCAAGTGTGCTGACTCAGCCTCCTGAAATGAAGCATCTGTGCATGCTGGGTCTCTGAGTCTTTAGCACAGGGTTTGAGATGAGTATAAATTAAGTGCAGTAGGTGTTTAAGGGGAGAGTTGAGATTGCAAAGAATTAAAGGATTTGTTAGGCAGTGGTGTTTAAGGCTGAGCTTAGAGGTGGATGCGGCCTTCAGTTCTGGAAGATGCACTGCTTTCCCAAGAGACACTTAATTGGGAGCAGGAAGGCTGTAAATGTAGGTAGAGGCTGAAGCAGTGAGAATGGACTGGCTTCAACTGAGCTCTCAAGAATGGAGTAAGTATGCCATGGGTATAATGGAGAAGGACCATCTTCTTTCTTTCCATTGCGCTCCAGAGTGTGGAGACTGCTGTTGAAAGCACGGACATGAGAAATTCTGCTTAAGTCTTGGTTTCCATTTTAATTAGCTTTTTCTTTTTAATGTTGCCAGTGCCTGCTTCCCCATGTAGCTGTGCCAGTCAGGACCACTTGCCCATTTTCATGGCTTCTCTTCACAAGTCTCAAGTATTGTGTATGACAAGACTCCTCTTGCTCCCTGCAGGCACCCAAATTAATAATCTACAGCTGATCTTTGTTGTGCTGCAGCTCTCAGAGCATTATGCAGCTGAGGGAAGTTTGGCTTGAGACTTGAGATCTGGAGTTGGAGCAGAGCTGTGGAGGCCTATAAGATACAGACTGCTGTATTCAGGTTTTTCCATACATAAGATGGTTGAGGAGCTATGAAAAGAGATTTTGTGGCTTTGTGTGACTTCTGTCCTTTAAGTAAACCTTTTAAATGTTGAATCACCACGGCCCTGCAGAGAATGTCTTTTGTAGATCAGCTTTGTTTTATACTTAGAAATTATGTTTAGAGTGATCTTTCCTTTCTGTGGCAATATATGTGAAGTAGGACTTTAATTGCCTAAGGTGAGAATTCATGTGAATTCACCAAGTGGTTTAAACTAGATGTTTGCCTGAAATGTGGAAAACCCAGGTTCACTGTCTTCCAGTCATCCCCTTAGAAGGAGAGACCAAAGCAGCCTGCTACACACTACTCTGTGGAGGTTTGTTTGACTCTTAGGGTTCTCTCATTGTGCATGACATAATTCAAGGGAAGTGGAGTAGAGGAGCGACTTGCTCCAAATACGGTAGAGTTTGGAAAGGGAGAAAAAGCTGAACTTAAAAACAGGATATAAATCTGTTTTCTTAATCCCTGGAAATGCTCTTCCACTGTTGGACATAAGGGAGATGTTACCCTTTTTCATAATTCTTCCCCTGGATGTGTGATTGGCTTCTAAAGTAAATGCCCTGGCAGCAAACAGAAGAAAACATTGTCTACAAGGAAGACTAAAAACCCCTCACTTTTTGTTTGGACCAAATCCACTTTGTTTTTCCGTTAAGTGGCCAAACCAAATACAAAATTCTTAGTACAGCTCTCTTAAATATAGGCACAGCTTGTGATTCATATTCTTCTCATAAGGTTGCTATTTTATGCTGCATCTGAGTTGTTTCCGAGCCTTTGTGAAGTGAGACAAATAGTTCCCCGTTTGCCATGAGAACAGCAGGCAGTTTGTACAGCAGAGCCAGCTGAGTGCTGCTCTGGGAGTTATGGCAGCCTGCAGACCCCATGGTGAACCCCTGTTCAGAAGCAGCTCATAGCAGCATCCCTGTGTGGTGGGCAGTACTGGCATTTCTGGGTCCTCCCGTCAGTTAGTTATCCCTCTCTAAGCATGCAAATTACAGGGAATGTTGCGAAAGCTGTTACAGTGGGAACTGTTTCTGTTTAAAGAGTAAAAGGAGTAGGTCTGGCTCCATGCAGGGAACAAACATTTTTTTATGATGTGTGTGCTCATCTCCCAGAGTTGCTGGACAGTTCTTAGGTGCACTCATACATATTGTCTTGAAATGCCATTTTCTTTTCCCCAGTGCAAGCCATGCTGAAAGAATGAAACTTATGCTTGGAAGTCAGGCTTAAATATCTCTTTGGTTGCTTGCAATTACTGTCTGCTTTTAAAAATTGAAGGCTGATTGAACACAGATACTGGTGAGCTAAAAAATGAGTGGGTCACAAAATAGGACCAGTTGCAAATCAGGCCCAAACAGAACATGGAGTGCAGAAGGGTTGTGCATACAACGGGGAAAGTGCCACACAGTGCCAAGACAGTCAATCTCAAAAAGATGTTAGGTGGTGAGGAATATCCTGGGTTATGTTTTCCAGCACATATTACAGTGGCTGAAAGCAATTTGGCTTTGTGATTTGTGTTCAACCAAGCAGATGAGCGTGTGCTACACAGCACTCTGAAATACAGTGTGGGCAGCCACAGGCAGCAACACTATGGTTTTGCCGGTCGCAGATTGTGCCCAGCCTCTCTACCTTATTAATGTGAGCACCCTGGCATGATGCTCTTAATTTCTTGGTGTTTTAAGACTTACTATCAGCACATTGAGAAGCAGTAGCCACCTAATCTTAGATAAAAATTCAAGGGCTGTGCAATGGTTTGCAAACTCCAAAGTAAGTCAGACTTCTCTGGCTTGTTCATTTAAGCTGGCGAAGCGAGAGCTAAGAGTAGCACTGACGGTCTGATTTAGTCCTCAGTGAAGAGCCTGTCTTTACTGGATTCATTGATAGAATCTTTTCTGGGAACTGCTGAAATTCCTCTGATATTTTTCCATTCTTTACAAGTTGGGTTTAATGAGCAATCAAAGAATTGCCAAACAGTTGTATGTTGGGCTTCTTAACAGTCAAGTCTTGATACAGTATGCAGCCAAGCTAGATTATGTGGTGACTGCTGTTTAAAAAGCCAAGTAGTACTTCACTCTCTAATTAACGGAGTGCTGTGGGTTTTTAATGCTCTATTCCTTTTATGAAGGTTTCTTTTAAGAAGGCTTAAAGTAGATGTGCTCTCTTTATGGGTTCACTTGGCCTTTTTGTAATGAACTTATTATGGAGCTTCACACATCTGTTGAAAAATGGAGCTTCTTATAGGCTACTGCAGTGTTTTTTCTGACTTTTAACAGGCCTCGTTTATCCTATAAAGAAGCATACATTTTCTTACCTGATCAAGTGAGCAAACAATGAGGGTCAGATGTGGCAAAGACCTAACAAAAAGCACATGTCTAGCCATCAGGGTGAGGTAAAGTCATATTGGGATTGCTTGAAGTTATTAATGGCAGTAAAATTTATGCTTCCTCCTGTTTTCCCAATTAAATGGAGAAACCTTTTTTTTTCCTAAAGTGGCTCTGCAGCAGCTGGTTCCAATACTACTTGTGTGAATATTGCCTGGGGTGTCTCCATTCCTTTATAGTAAAGGCTGGCTAAAGCACATTAAGTAACAATTCAACTACAGTGACCAGTCTGTTGGAAAGCAGTAATTATTAAGGGATTTATTTTAATGATAGTTTTTTTTATCATTTGCGGTGATTAAGGCCAAGGCTTAAAAAAAAAGAAAAACCCTCAACAACAAACAAAAAGAACCGTGACACAAAATACCCCACAAACCAAAACCATTTCTTTAACATTCATATTCAAAATCATTATTAGAAGTGCAGATAGATCTAAGCATGTCTGAGTGACTTAAAGAGAGTGTTGGATGCAGAATGTGTCTTAGAACCCAGCACTTAAATTTAGATACCTTGAATGTGGATCATACAGCAAACTTTAAAGAAAAATTGACTTCTCGTTTTGAGAAATAGAGAACTCGATGTAGAGACTCATGAGTATCAGGTGAGTGAAAGCTCATTGCTGTGGTGTGCTGATCACAAGTGCATGTGCGTATTTAGCTGGGTTATTGGCTTTTTTAGTGAAGAGGATAACTTTGGTGTGACAAAAGAAACTAACTTGATGTGGGTTGACTGAAAATAGAAATGTTCATGGCAGCAGCGAGGACAGGAGTGGAGAGATGGCAGCAATCTGAAGATGAGGGAGCTGAGCTGTTGGAAATTCACTGAACTGATGAAGGGAAAGGATCCCCTGAGCCAGTATTTCTGTTGTGGAGCTTACAATATGTGAGTGATTAATTCAATGGTTTCGATGCTTTTAATGGTTTCTTAGCTTATTGCAAGACCAAATTAATACTTAACAGTAAAAAAGTAAATCTAATCTTCTGCTGAACTGTTGACATCTGAAAGCTTTACAGAGCTTAACTTGGATGCTTGAAGCATGACAGAGCAGAAACAACTAGTTCTAGTTTCTGGAAAAATCTCTGTAAAGAAGGGGTGGGGCACTTCTGCTAATCTTCCTGATCGATGGTAGCAACATCGTAAAGCCTCTATGAGGGCCAGGGTAGAAGAGAGGAGCACCTTTTCCAGAGCTGTTATGAAGGCTGCAGGCAGAGGGATGGCTTCAAAGGACTATGTGGAACAATTTTGCTGCTGGAGTAGTCCTAGAGATCCTGAGGATTTTACAAGTTCAGGTGTAAGGGAGAAGGTTACGCTCTGCTTTCCCTCAAGACATGTGGAAGTATCTTAACTCACAAGTTTGTTCTTTACTTAAGAGTTTCTCAAATGATTATTGCAGTCCAGGAGACCAGCTGTAGATTTCCATGTCTGCAGTTGCTGAGGTGAGAAATGCTTTGTCAGTTTATAATAATCTCTTCAAACCCTTTTAAATTGGTGCTTGAATAATATGGAGCTCAATTCTTGCTATCTGGAAGACTCAAAATCTCAAACAATATTTAACTCCACTTTTTGGGGTTAGTAGATTTGAACCTCAGCTTTGTACTTCAGCATCTTCAAAACACTGGTAAAACCAATTTCCATTTCAAAGTGGTGAATCATCCCTTTCTCAAGGCAAGAGACAGCATCCTGTGTTGGGTTTGTTCCTCCTTCAAGCAGGAGCATGTTGGAATACAGCTACACCATCCATTGAGAGCTGAGCTGCTCTGCTGTGGAGCCAGGAGCACAGAAAACCTCCACCTGTTTCTTTTCCCACTGAATTCCGAACAAGATTAGAAGGGTGTGTTTAGATCAGAAAAGTCTCAATATTTTCTAGTAATTTTAATTGGAGCAATTGATGTACTCTAATGAAATATAGTGCAGATATGGCAAAAATTATGCGTGTCTTTTACATTTCCATTTAATATATGTAGCTTGGTGGAGACTTCTAGAAGAAGAGCTTTGCTTGGAATTTTTTCACCTACTTTGGAAGTGTCTGTTTTCTTGGTTTGAATCAGACTAAGGACCTGTTCTGATTTCTAGTTTCTGGTAATAACAACACCAGTTAACTCTTTTTTCTATCTCTTGCTTTCTTTCTTGGTTACAGCCTAACCCAAAACGTAATACTTTTGTGGAGAAAAGAGAAGTAGCTTTACCTTCTTCTTTCAGGGATAACCCTGTTGCCTCTTGATTTCTCTCTAATCTGAACTTTCAGTTGATTTTTCTCTGCATTGTGAAGTATATGGTATATTGCAACTAATCAGCTTCCAGTTTCTCTGTGAAGTCACATGAGTTCAAGTATGATTAGTTATAGCCCATCCTAAGGAACCAAAATGGGGTATGTTTTGCTATAGGAAGAGCAAGCCTCAAAAAAGTACACACCTAAATATAACAGTGTGTTAATTACCCAGTGGCTGTGCTGTGTTGTCTTTGAGTGGCAGTGCTGCACTGAGCTGGTTACTGAATGTTTTTCAGTCTGTCTTGCATGGAATTCCAGGCAAAGAAATGGGGCTTGAGGCTCCAGACATGCAGCTTCATTTAGTCTTGTGCTGCAACATTAAATAACTCAAATTAGTCAGTTTTTAGTCCTTTAGGATTCATCACTATAGTTCTTTCTTTGTTTCCTAGAAAAAAAAAATGGAACCAGGTTTCAGATGTGGCATATACTGAGTTCTTTGGGTGAAGGGGAAGAAACACTCAGAAAACTAAACCCCAAACCCAGCCATGGCAACACTGAGATTTTAAATTAGGCTTATGGTATGAAGCCAGTTTCAAATAACATAAAGGTGGCACAAAAGGGGTTATTAGTATGTAATTACTATCATAATGTTTTGTTTACAATGTCTAGTCTTCTTGAGTCTGAGCAGATTTGAAAATTCTTGCAGGTTCCCTTGATAAAATAAACTGATATATCCAATATGATTTATATTTACATATGTAAATCAAACCAATATGTGTCTAAAGCACACATGGACTAACTTAGTCCAGCTGTTTCAGACCTGGTTGTGAGGAATGATATGGGATAGAGGTAAGTGGAGATACCTTTCTATCAATTTTTTCCTAAAATCACTGCTAATTATGATACATTTGAATAAACTCTTGATTAAGCTGTTTTCTGACATTAGGGTGAGAAAGTACATAGATCTGATACTCAGTTTGTGGCATTCCTATTAATCTAGATTTCTTACTTGCCTAATTCTGCAGCAGATCACGTTAGGATGTTAGAGTTTGAAAGTGAAATAAAGATTCTCTCTGCCATTTTAACACGTATTTATCTTCATTTGTGTTCTGGTTTTGATTTAGTGTTGTTAATGTTTTGCACATGGGTGGGATAGGGCATATTTCATATCTATTGCGGGGACATTGATGGTTCCATTAGAAATGGTGGCTGCTTGATTTACCTGTAGTGTTGTATTTGAATAATTTAGTCCATAATTTAAATTCTCGTTTTTACTTTAGCATTTGAAAACTGAATGCTGCTGCTGCAACTGAGACTGGCAATTCAGTTTTACAGCTTTAGGGTTTCTCTTTTTGTCATGGAGCTAATGGAGGATTTTTTATTTTAAGCTCAAAAAGTGAACCAAAATGAAGGACCTGATCTTGTGATCAAGAAATCATGTGTTTTTCTTTAGCTTCTGCTACTAATACCATTTAGATCTTTAACCATAGTAAGAACTAAACATGGAATTCAGGCATTGGTCCCCAGAACTGGCACATGGCTTCTTATTAATGTTCAAAGGCCAAAAATCTGAAGCCATTTTGAACTCAGAACCCATCATGTATTTATTTCCCTCTCTAATTTGCAGAAAACTAGTTGTGAAAACAGCCCCAGGGACCTGATATTTTTCCATCCCATCTGCTCCAGCTGAACTACAGCTGCAAAAAAAAAAAAAATCTAAGTATTGTTTCTATAAACTGTTGAGTGTATTTTATAACACAATAATTCCCACAAAATCAGTAACTGCAGTTAGTGACTGGTTTGTTAAGGCATTAACTGCACTTAGCTGGGAATGACCAATTTCTCAGGAATGACTGTATAAGAACTAAGGCTTATTCAGTTACACTTTCAAATAATTATTTGGTTAATTAATGATAGATTCTTGTGGAAATCCTGTCAAAGTGCTCATGACCCCCACATTTAATATCCAATGAGTTCATTATGATTCATGTTTTATTGCCATAAATACCGGAGGAATCCATAATGACTAGGCCATTATTTTCCAGGGCTGCCATTATTTTCCAGGGCTGCCCTTATTGCTTTAGGCCATTTGGCTATTCCACCTTCAGTCATAAAAAGCTTGATGCTCAAAAATACCAGCATTTGTAGGCCACAATTTTCTGGCACCCCACCAAAACTTTGGTGATGTTTATGAACATGTTTGGCAGAGATCTGATTTTTCTTTTTTCTCTTGCTTTTTCTAGTTAGGGCAATAATTGATGCCTACTGTACGTAGTCATAAGGAAATCTTCCTTGTAATGTCTGCTTTTTCATGTGTGGCCTTCAGCAGTGGTCAAAAATAGCAGAAAAGGTATCACTTGCATGCATTGGAAAGCTGTTTTCCAGCCAGGTGCTGGGCAGGGTTTGAAATTTTTACAGCCAAGTCTTTATGCAATGCTTGACTCAGGGTTAATTCATTAGCATTCGGATGAGTAGAAAATAATTAGAAAAAGGAAGCTTGGTACTGACATATTCAAGTAATAGTTAACAGATGCCAGTTTATATTTTTGGAAGGGAAGTACCAATGTAAAAAGATGAGAATTGGCTTGGTAGGTTTGTCAGAGTCTGTCACTTCTTAACCCTTTTGTGTAACCTCCAGCCTGCAGGTGATGCTTAGTGTTCAGAATTCTTTAACTGTTCTATTTGTTCTCTTCCTAATCTTTAACAAACTGGTTCTGCCTGGTCTCCAGTCAGCTTTCCAACAGAGTGTATCCTTCCCAGCTGAGCACAAGATGAACAGTTGTGTTAGATCATGTGCTTAAAGACAACCACCTCCTCTTGATTTTCCTGAAATGTTTGACTCTTTGGATCAGGAGTTGCTGCTGTTTTGTGTGAGAACTGAAAAAGTCAGGAGGTTCTACTTTTCCTTCACCAAAGTGCATCCATAGGGAAAGCAAAACAGTGGAACTTGCAGACAGCAGACTGAAATTTCTTCCTTTCTGGGAAATTAAATGAAATTAAAATGCATACACCATTAAAATCTTAAAAGATGGGTTAGTTGCAGACTGTTTTCTTTTAGCTTTAGTTCTGTAGTTCACTTTTATAATCAAATTAATATTCACTTGTTTTACTCACAATTGAAAAGTACTTCCTTGCTAAGGCTGTGCAAGATGCGTCTGTGATTTAAACGCTTTAAACCCTTCTCTGTTTCCCCTATTGACAATAGGATAGGGGAATTCAGGGAAAATTGGTCAGATAACTGCAGAGCAAGGAGGAATTTAAATTCAGTTCTTCTCTTTGAAACTATAGCTGTCTTTGCCTTTTGTGTGTCATGAAGTCTACTTTATGGAACATACTTTTGGAGAATGATTTAAGTGCCAGTCATTAAAAACCAGCTCTTAAAAGTTCATTGAGATGAAATAAGTTTATTTGAATTCCAGATATTCTTCACACTTCAGGTGAATATCTGGATATTTTTGATTATTTTTGGTAGTTTTGAAACCAAAGTAGTGCTGTCGTTTAGCACTGACACCCAAAGTGGTGTTCAGGCATCAGAAGGGTTATTGTGACCAGCTGGACCTTTGAAAAAAAGGGGTTAGAAAATCAAGCAAAGTTTCTTCTAAAAAAGAAAACAGAAGACCTTTAATGTTATTTATATCAGCCTATTATTATTGAAAATAAGCCACTAATATCGCAAATATCTGGAAGCAGCTAAGGTTACCGAATGTAAAACTGTACCATAGCTGATGCTTTATGTTACCACAAATGAAACTTGCAAAAATAAGGAGGGGGAAAAAAAAAAAAAACCACGAAGGACAGAGGTTAAACAGTAAAATTTAGCATCATTCTTGTTAATGGTCTGCCAGTTTGTGTGTGCTGGAGGTCTGGTCTAACTTCATTCCAGTTTTTCTTGTTGGTGTTTTGGGGAGCTTTTAGCTCTTTTGTACTGCCTTACCTTTTACTTCACGCAATGTTCCTGCATTATCCAGCTAAGTGTAATTTTAATTTGAGTCTTGTGTTTAAGTCCTAAATACAGGCATGGAGTGCAGTGTTAAGAGCAGTGTAAACAGATTATTTTTTTTACTTAGACCCATGAAATTTGGAGGAATAATTTATTCTGTAAACTTCTAAATTTGTATAGAAGAAACCTTTACCTGTATGTGTGGGAAGTTTTTTTCATGTAATTATTGTTTTCACAGTGTTACTGCAAGTGAATAGGTGGATAAGATGACCAGTCACAGGAGAAGCACTAAAGATAACACACACTTCATTTCGTTTGCTGGTACTTTCTGTGCTTTTATTTTCATAATTCTCGGAGTAGCTTTCACATTTGGGCATTATCTTTCCTCCAGCTGTTAAATGTATGGAAGATTATGATGGCAGTTATGTTTTTTCCAGCAGGTAAGACTCTAGAAGGATTCGAAAGGTCAGCTATGATTTTAGGTTAGACATTGCTAAGAATACTTCACTCACTTGTGTGGCAACTGCCAGAGGGGTTTCATGGGTCTCTTTTGATAATTCAGTTCTGAAAAAGGCTCATTCTTAGGATAAAGGCATCATATCCTTGCTGCTTAAAGGAAATTCCAGCTCCCAGTGATGTATGCAAAAGGGAAATTTCCCTATGTTGGTTGCTGTTTGAGGTCTTTGTGTTTGCCAAATTATGACACAGATATTTTCTGACTTAGCTTAAATAGAAGTGGGAGGTGGGGTATTGCTGATGAGTTGTGTAAGAACTGTGAATGAATTTTGAGTTGGTGACATTATTACATCCTGGTTTAACTAATGTAAACATTCAGATGGAGGTTTTATCCCATATATAGCCAGTATCCTGCTCATGTAGGGCTAGAGGAGAACTTGAGAATGCTCAGTGTGGGTTTGAGCAGTGAGTCAGAAGCAAATTTGTCTGTGTTGTTCATAAACATTTGTATGTTTGTGTAAGATGATTTTATAGAACCTTTCAGTTAAATACTTCACACCCCACTCACATTAACTGCTCCAATTTTTCTTGAGAGTCTTTCTCTTTGGTAAATGTTAATATGAAAATACACTCATGTCATTTTTGACATGTATGAAGCACAAAGGCACTGACGGGATAATATTGTCATTTAGGATAGTAAAACAATCAGTATGTGATTTGCTTGAAAGGCAATGGATTCCTTCTACAACACCTCATAGTGGTAGTTCTTATTTTTCTCTCTGGCATTGGTACATTTCTTTATTTTCACTTCGAGACAGGCTTGTTATTTCAATAGGTATATCCACAGCTAAATCTTAATTTTTTAGCTGGAAACTGATTAAGCCTTTCTCTGCATGGCCAGTCATTATCAAGCATTCCTTTCACGAAATATATTCCTTGCAAAGTGGGGTTATTTGTGGTGCTGGGAAGAGGAAGGAATATTTACCATTGCCCTGGTTCCCTTTTTGCACTAATATGTGGTTCATTTGGCTAGGCCAGGCCAAGACCCTTTCACTAATGTGTCATTTCTGATTTAAATTTTCCTTCTATTAGCTAGGATTGTTCTGCTTTTCATTTTCTCTTTTGAGTATTTAACAACAGGTAAAAATACTTCTATTAATATTTTTTTTTTCTCCTTCTAGGAAACGAAAATAACAAAAAAGTAGCGATTTGCATTCTGTATCACATAAGCATGGACGACTGCTTTAAATCGATGTTTGCATACACAGACTGTATCCCTCAGGTATGTGATGAGCTGATAAAATCCATCTTCCCTCGTGCACTCAGTCCCTCGATCATGGCAGAGCTCGCACTGACACCCGCAGGTGACAAGGGGAACGGCCACGGTGCTGCTCGCAGTGAAGCACCTCCTCCTCAGGCAGGGACTGTGCTTCTGGGTTTTCTTGGTCCCCAGCAAAAGCAGAGGTGACATGGTCTCTATCAGTGCTGCTGACACATGAGCTGCACCAATGTACTGCTGAAATTATAGCTGATCTGGTGGAACCCTACAGAAGATCAGGAATGCCTGAGAGAGATTAAAGCTTGTGCAGAGCAGGTCTTTAGGGAATGTAGTGGAAAGTATTTCCTTTACAGTTTTAGAAGGCATTCTTTCCTGATCCCATTGGGCATCAAAATTTCAGTGTCTCCAGTATTGCAGGATATGAACTGGAAACCAGCCAAGGAGGGTTACATTCCTGCATGACAATTCCTTCTCCAACTGCAGTTGTGTATAACAAGGGAGACTTGATGACTATGGAAGACTCTTCACTTATCTTTCAGGCTGCATTTTGTTACTTAACTCATTGACTCAAGCACAGACAATATCATGGGGTTTGGGGTTTTGTTTGTATGTTTGGTTTTTTGTGTGCTTGTGTTTTGTTGTTTCTTTTTGGTTTGGGGTTTTTTGGTTTTTTCTAAAGTACCAGGTCTTCTCTTACTGATCTTTTTCTCAGCCCTGGTGAGGCTGGAGTTGAGAAAAGCTGTGTTGCCTAAATGTAAAAGCTCTCTGGTAGCTTTTTCAGAATTGTACCATGGTATTTTCTTTCCTGCCAAATGTGTTTTTAACATCAAATTCTTCCAGAATGGAAAGTTGTCATGGAAAGTTATCAGAATGTTTCTGGTCATTATCTCATGACAAAATCAGTGAAGTTTTTCTGCATACAAGATGATTTTGGATAATAGAGAGGGGAGAACTGGTGGGAGTAACTAGTATATATTACAAAGCGGTCTTGTAAACATCTGACTGTCTTTTCTACCAAAAGAAGCAATTATTTGTTAAGACATTTGCATAATAGGAGGGACCTGATTTGTTCTGAGCAGTTACTGGCCAAACTCGAATTCCTGCAGCAGTGTCTCAGGACTTGCTTGCAATGTGCTTTCAGAGAATCTTGGTATGACTCAAGACCCTCAGTGCCTACAGAGTGTCCAAAGACTAGTGGAGCAGGAAACAAGTCTGCTGCCTTCACTGGGCTTTAGTGAAGTAAGCAACAAAATTGGAAAGTAGCCTTGACTACCGTGGCTATTGATGCTTCGCAGGTCGTGTCTGCCAACAGTTCAAAAAGAAGCTGAGCAACCAGAGCTTAAATTTTACTATTGAATGTTCAAAATCAGGATGCTTATCAAGGAAGACAGGTAGAAAGCATTGGGAAGTGGCTAAGGCATCAGGAAAAGAAAATTACTTTTAAAAGGACACACTGCTATCTAATTCTACCCAGGAAACCCCAAATCTTTTCAGTAGTGGTATAAACCTTGTCTGGGTTTGTCTCCTTTTGAGGAAAGGTGTTCATCTAGACTGTCAAATACTCAATAATGAATGTTTAGCTGTTGTAGAAAGCCCCCTGATCACGCAGTAATTCTGACTGCGTGAAGTCCTTGCTGAGGGCTTGCGCATGCTGTCCTGGGTAAACATCCTTGTGGATTGCAGGAATTAGTGGGTGCTGCTCTAGTAACAGTTAAAAGTGAGTATTAGCAGTTCATTCTTGTTTAGACCGCAGCAATTCGTGTTTTGTTTAAATAGGTGCAAATGCCATCCAGATGCTTATAAAAGCCTTTATTGGTAATAACCTGGCCAATCAAAGGGCATGGTTAGGCAGTGATGTCATGGTGATATTTAATATTATACCGCAGAGTGGTGTGCAAGGTTCTCCAAAGCTGCCCACGTGTTTTCCACCACGGTTGTCCTGTTTGGCCCCTCTTTGATCTCTAAGCTGCTTTTCAGCTTAATGCTGGTAAACGTCCTCTCTTGACAGCCCCCTTTGCTCCTGTCCGCCATTATCTGCTGAAGTTCAGAAACCAGAGCATCACTTCAAACAGCGGAGTTGGGGAGTAGCCGCTCAGGAGAGATTCCTGAGGCATGCAGTTCTGGCATAATCATTCAAAGATGTTGGAGCTGGGCTTGGGGAGGGGGTTGGACAGAGGTGTATGTGAACAGAGAGCTGTGGGGGTTGGCCTCTGGTCACTGGTAAATAAGTGAAGGCAGGTGCCAGAGAGTCTAGACACAGTGATTTCAGTCCTGGTCTGTGGTATCTGATACTCAATATGGGACTTGTCTGATTGAACACTACTGCCTCTTCATTGCACATGCTGCAGTCTTTTTACTGCCTTCCTGTTAAATCAGTAAAAGATGACAATGGACATAGTAAAAGCAGAACAAATTTAATTTTAATATTCCCTATTTGGCAGCAATTACTCTTCTTTTTGAAGTGGCACAAGAAGCAATCAAATTAAATGAAGACATAATGGGAAACATGGAACTCATATGGAACTATTATTTTAAAATTTGAACGGCTTTAATTGAAACTGGATATATTTTTTCTTTTTATAGAGAAGTAGTTCAGTAATTAACAGTGTAATCCCATCTTGTTAAACATTTAATTTCCACAGATTTTGTATTGTATAAGCAATGAGAATGTTTCCCTTCAAATTATTTGAAGGGTTTTAAAAATCTGTTTTTAAAGGTTTTGTAACAGAAGAATTGCAGGGGGTGAATTTTGAATGCCCGTGTTCTACTTGTTAAGTGGCAATTTTCTTCACTGTTAATTCCTTCTTATGTAACTGTCAGGCTTGCGGATTTAATGAAGTAGAGATTTTATGAGTTCTTAAAACAACCTAGAGAAATCTGATTCTACCTTTTTAAGAAAAGGAGGAAGAAATCAATGGCAGCTTTTAAATGAGTACATGAAAGTCTCAGGAAAGACATAAATAGCTATGTTGTAATGTAGTTTTTTATTTGGGTTTTTTTGGGTCCATTTGGAATGACAGCCTTCTGTCTGATAATAGGTAAACATACAGAATGGCTGGAGTAAAATACTTTGGAGGGAATTCCTGCAATCTTATTGTTTCTTTTTATTTTCTCCTCTTTAAATGAATTCTTCACCTACTTTCTCTGGCTTTTAATGCATTACAAACTTGTCTTTCCACTGGGGGCAAACACACAAATATTTAATGATTAGTTAATTGTTAAAATTAATGATTGTTTGTTGTTTTCTTCTCCTCCCACCCCTTTCTGACACAAGCTGAGCAACAGTTTTTGTACCTTATGTCCTCCTTATCTTTAAGTTTAGTTGTTTCCTCTTCCAGTAATCTCAGTGTTGTCATCTAAACGTGTCTTTTGAACTGAGTGGGTTTTAGAAGCAAACAGGATGATGTCCCACATCCCTGAAGTTGTGCAGCTTGTCTGCCAGGATTGGAACCAGAGGGAAAATAAATGGGTTTATTTTAGTCATGTTCATCTATTCAAAATGCCATTTAAAAAACTGTTCCTACTGAACCAAATCAGCCCACATAGCCAGCCTGTGATGTAATGGACAGTACAGGGCCAGGTGTGTAAAACGATGGCAGTCCATAGTTGATGAGCCTTAGGAATCACCTGGGAATTCACTGACATTTGCTGAACAGTTTGAACAGGATTATAGGTGATTACATTAATGCTACCAGAAGAATAGGATTACTACTGAGGAGTCTTTGGGATGTGTCAAGTGTTCAGCTCTAGCTGGAAGCTGCAAAGATAAGAACAGTGCTGCAGATACAGTTAAACTACCTACCAATGGAGTAACCTCACAGCAATATAGAATTATTTTGCACTTAAGTATGTTGAGAGTCATAATTTTATTAAACTACTAGGTATTGATCAGACTTTCTGTGAAACTAAGTTGTGGGGTTTTTTCCTGCATTAAATTCACTTAGGCTTTCAAAACAAATTTATCGATTCACAAATACTAAAAACCAGTAAAGGAAAAACTTCAATGGTAGCAATAAAATGTAACTAAGCCAAGTTAATTTAAGGTGGTGAGTGATTGCCATTTTTGGCATTTTATAAGGATTGTTATCCCTAAATAATGGAAGTATACATCTCATGCCCTTGACCTTTGTACTTTTACTGTTCCTGTAGAAATGCTAAATATTAATTTTTTAAAAAGGTACTGTAGTTGATATCATAACACTGCTTTTCTAATGCTTTGGAAAGATTAATGACCCAAGTGTGCTTGTGTGTCTTGGCAGTTAATGAAGATGCTTTTTGAATGTCCTGATGAACGAGTTGACCTGGAACTTATTTCTTTCTGTATTAACCTTGCTGCCAACAAACGAAATGTGCAGCTTATATGTGAAGGTAACTGGACTGAGGTTTTAGTGGGGGTTTTGAGATGACAACACTTTATACTCACATATGTAAATTATGTATATTTGAGTTATTTATAAACGTATATGTGTGTTTTTAAAAAATGAAATGAATGTGTCTGGGTAATGATTGCATTTGCTCTTGGTGGCAGGAGTGACTCTTGAGGGAGATGCCCACACCTCTTGTACATCCACACAGTTCTGAAAAACAGGCTGATGACATTGCTGTGGGAAACTATGCCTGTATGGAGACATCAGGATTTTATTCTGCCTGATGCCTAAAATCCATCTTTGGCTAATCAATGTTTCACCTGCCAGTATAAAATGAATAGCAGTGATGTCTTTCAGTTGCATCTTTCCATTATTTTTTTTTTTAATTGAGCTTCTTTTGGATTCCAATATTTTGAGTCATGGTCTAGATGGTTCTGCATTTCTTTCAGTAGCTCTGGATTGCTTTTAAAGTTTTATTATTTTTATACTAGCAGTTTTAAGTGAAACAATGTTACTCAGTAGCTTCAAGTTTCACTTGTGCTCAGCATTTTCCCTATGAACTACTGCAGTCAGTTACTAGCCTTCAAAAGGGACAATTGCAATCAAGAGATTATGTGGCCTGAAATTCCACTTTAAAATTCTGTGCATAGCTCTGTAGAAGGGGAAGCAGGGAGATCCAATTTTATATTAAAGGTACAAGTGAAACTGAAGCTAGCAGCAGCTTTTAGGTAGGCATTATGCTTCTGGAAGCATAATGGTAACACTGGGATTTGGTCTATGCAGTCAAGTACTTCAGATCTATGTATGCTCCCATGTACTGATCTTTGGTAAATAAACTTTTAAAACCATAACAATGTATTTATTCCATGGAATGGGGAGAGAAGTCTCTGTGCTAGGACCAGCAGCTGTGCAGCATCTCCACTAACTGCATTTGATGCTAGGATCATGGCTAGGATCTAGAACTTTCTTGGTCTGAATAAATAACTAAGCACACCTGAAGCATTTAATTATTCATCTGACTATTTATCTGACTATTTATCTGACTGGTCCCACCAGGATGTGTGGTTGCAGTAATTGTTTCAGAGAAGCTAGAGAATTTATACAGAGCAGGTTTTTTCTTTTCAGTTTAAACATGGAAGAAGCAATAGTTCCTATCTAGATTCTTTATTTTTTCCTTTTAAACTTTTAAAGCTTAAGGCATTTTTTTGGGTGTGTGTGCATGTTGATTTTTGATCAGCCCGTACTTTCCTAATTTTTTTTTTTATTTGGAGGATTTTGTAAGTGTTTGTTTTTTTTCAGGAAATGGTTTGAAAATGCTAATGAAGCGGGCTTTGAAGTTTAAGGACCCGTTGTTAATGAAGATGATCAGAAATATTTCACAACATGATGGGCCAACTAAAAGCCAGTTTATTGTAAGTATTAGGTCTTAGCTAATGTGAGCTCTGTTTTTTATCCTCCCGGAAAAGACTGGCTCTGGAGATCTTCTGTGGTTTGTTTTGCAGGGTGTCCTATTTAAGTTTTCTTGTCTGTCTGGGGTGATTTATGTTTTATTTTATAAGGCTATCTCAGCTGGTAGATCAGTGTTTGGATCCCCTGCTATGGGCAAAAACAGATCTTAAGCCTTATCCAGTAGGTTTCAAAATAAGCACACAAAACCAAGCAAACAAGCAAGAAAGCCCCAGCTGCTGGGGTGAACATTATAACAATTAAATTATCTTAAATTTCTGCTTTTGGACCTAGACAGCAAAATATAGTGCTTTTTTTTTCCCACTATGCTAAGTGTGCTGTTTTTGTGGGTATTTTAAATACTTAATATTTAAATGTTAATCCTGTAAAGCCACCCTTTCAAAAGAAAGGAGGAAAACACAACATTGTAATCATAGAGATTTTAAACATACTCTTAAAATGTGGTTTGAATATCAAATTGTCTTAAAGCAGTATGAAATGAGTAAGTAGAAACCATTTTTCCCCTGTTCATGTCCTCAGAAAACTTGTAGTTATTTATTAAAATCTTTAGGTAAAGAACTCCATTACTGCCACTAATGCAGGATGGTATTCTCTATCTTAGTGTCCTTTTTTCTAAGAGCTTTTCAAACTCTGTGTTGTAGTAACTATTTTTGGAACATTTGAACAAACAATTTGAACAAACATCCCTTGAAAGTGAAAGGACAGAGAGGAAGACTGCTGAAATGTTTTCTTGGATTATTCATCACCTGGAATTAAAACTGCCTTATTAGTCCTCATTTCAGGAGCAAAGTCTCTTTAGTTTTCTTTTGAGAACTAGCTTTAGTTAGGCTGAGTTGTGAGTTCTTCAGAAACCCAGATTATTCATTTGTGATGGTTGTTCCTGTATTTTCTTCAGGAATATGTTGGTGATTTAGCAGCTCAAGTATCAAATGATGAAGAAGAAGAATTTGTGATTGAATGCCTGGGAACACTTGCAAATTTGACCTTACCAGAGCTGGACTGGGAACTTGTGCTGAAGGAGTACAAGCTGGTTCCATATCTCAAGGATAAGCTAAAACCAGGTCTGTACAAAGTTTGGTTAGGCTTTCAAAGCAGTGTCTCAATGAGTATTTAGAGTGCTCAGAGTAGAGTCTGTTTACCTTTATCATTTGTGATTGTTCAGGAAAACATAACATGAAAAATAGACTCGTGTCTGCAGATAAATATACAACTGCCAGTAGATTAAGAATTCCTGAGAAAGGTAATACTTCCTGCCTTCTGACTTAGCAGGTTCTGCTGAGGATGACCTCGTTTTGGAAGTGGTGATAATGATTGGGACCGTTTCCATGGATGACTCCTGTGCTGCTCTGCTGGCTAAATCTGGAATCATCCCTGCGCTCATTGAGCTTCTGAATGGTATATTGCCATGTTTGACTTGTGAAAAGCAAGAGCTGTAATTGACAGTGCTGTTTTCTTGCAAGGCAGGGGGAGATGTTTGTATGTGGAAGGAGGAGCAGTCACTTCATTAGTGATAGATTCTGAGTACTGGTCTCATAGATTTGGATTTTCTCACACCTTCACAACTCTTTAAGCATCAAAAGCTTTTATTTGTGAGATTTTAAATTGTGGTGGATTTTTTTCTTTGCAGCCCAGCAGGAAGATGATGAGTTTGTCTGCCAGATCATCTATGTATTTTATCAGATGGTGTTCCACCAAGCCACCAGAGATGTCATCATCAAGGAAACACGTATCTTTTTAAAGATGAAACATCTAGAATTGCAGCACGTAATTTGCCATTGCTGGTGTTTGACTTAAATTTCTCTTGCTCATGATCTCAGAGGTTTCTTTGTAAATATTTATTTCAGCTGAAGAAAAAACCCAAGCAGCCTAAGCATGTAAAGGGACTGTAAGAGTAATAGTAAAGATTAAAAGTTAGTTTGCTTTGGAAGCAGGGAAGGGAGTAGGAGGGGGATCACTGGCCCAGATGACTCATTAGTTGCTATCCAGTCTGATTTACTGTGTGAATTTGTTTTGTAAATCATAATGAAATTCACAGTTCATAGAAGAATGGATGTAGAGCATAGGCAAACTTCTTGCACTGCACCATTATACGTATGTGTTGCATGGTCTGAAATTCTGTGGGCCTTAACTGAGAGTTGCATTTTATTGAAGCATTCAGAATGGGTTGAATGAGCCCTGGTAGGGATAGCAAATTAGCGATTACATTGCTAACAATACAGAGAATATTTCTTAATGTTCTTTTTGCCTTTAAGCTCTGTGGAATATCTGAGAAGCCATTTGAGTGGTTGTTCTTTGTCTCCTGTTTGGATTCCTAAGTTGCTAGCTTAAAAAAATTAAAAATACAGAGTTGCATCTCTTGCTAATTCTATAACTGTAAAGCACCAAAATTTGAAAAATGCTGTCTTGCTACTTGACATGAAAAATTCCTGCCTCTGCTTCTTAGTGAAATTTGCAGTTTGAATAACCCAGGGTTGTGAAGGGGAAAAAAAAAGAAACATGTTTTTCTCCTTAACAGTTTCTTTGCAGAAGCCCCAGCATATCTTATAGACCTGATGCATGATAAAAATGCTGAGATCCGCAAGGTTTGTGACAACACTCTGGATATCATAGCGGTAGGTCTGATTTTCTTTATCCTTCCAGATCCTCCCTACACGAGAGAATTCTAAAGTAACTAAATATATTGCAAATTGAGAGTATTTTTCATGTGCAACTTTCAAATCATTTCAGGGCACAATGACAATCATTAGGCTGTGCATCAAACTTCCAAAAAGTGTATATGTACTTTGAAAATTCATACTAGTTAACTTCACACGTTTTATTAAAGAGTGCTTTTAGACTTAAATAAATTAATCACAGTATGTAAGTGTGCCAAGCTTGCCTTATTTCTTAGTTCTCCAAACAAATGGCTCTTGTTACCCAGCAGCTTTTATTCAGCTTCTCTACATTGCCTGATGCCAATATTTGTTTCAAAAAGAAAATGTGGCAGCGATCCTGGTGTAGGCTGTTCCCTGCTGCGGGAACAGTCACTATAATATTGTCTTCACTTGTTGGGTAGGTTTCCTTTAGCTACATAACTCAGTTTGTCCAACTATCCATGGATCACAGTAAACTTTTGGGACAGTTGTATTAAACTGCTAAATTGGAAAAAAGAAAGAATATTAAATTATCAAGTGTTGTTGAGGATTGTACTGACTGTACATCCTTTTGGATATAGAGTAACTGTTAAGAAATTAAATCTTATAGCCACAGAGAACTTTACCGAGTCAAGAGCAGCAGTGCCTTTTTCTACCTTATTGTTTTTTCGATCATCTACATAGTTTCTTTTTCAGTTGAATTACGTGTATTGCAGCTTGTTCTCTGAAAAGTTTAACGTAGTCTAAGACCTAACTTACATTGCAAAATCTTACAGCCTAGCTTGCCTTTTTCTGTTATACTCATTAATAACATCTTCTAATTTAATATTCCCCTTAAACCAGTAAAATGATATAACATTTTTATGTACTGGAATTCTTTTATCTGGCTCTGTTTTTGCTTCATGGAGGTATGAAATGAAAATTGTGCTCCAGTAGCAGAGTTGGTGTTGATATTTGTTAAGGGTGAGATTTAAACTCAATTTAAACAAATTCAGATGAATTTGCACTTAGTACTTATTTATGATGGGCATCATGTTCAGCTTACCACTATCAGCTATTTCCAGGGACATCTCCAGTGGAAGTAGCAGAAGGATTTTTTTATCTTCTGGGTGAGGCTGGACAATCTGAGTGCATCCAACACTTATTTTACTTTGGGGCCAGTGCAGTTTCCAAGTGACTTACATGTTTATTTGTTCATATGGACAAGCTTTACAGTGAGGTGCACAGTAATATCTAGTTAGTGAGAAAATGCTAATAATATTATTAAGCAAAAATTTTAGTATCTAGAAAAATAAACATACAAAAATACAGCTTCATATTCCATATTACCATCTGAGTAAAATGTACTTGGCTTTTTTTCCCTTCCTAAGAACACAAAATCTTTATGCTAGGTGTGGGTCAATGAGGCGTGCTAAGATAATGGATGGAAAAGGCTTCTCAACTTGCAAAAAGCACTGGACAGGACTTTCAGGGCCTTGAGGAAAAATAAAGGGAAGAAATGATGTGGCACTGTGGTTATTGCAGGAGGAAGAGAAGACAGCAAACACATACTGAGAGCAGCTTGCATGGTGGTAAATTATATTTTTCTTTGCTTGTGGAGCAGTGCCAAACTTAGAATGGTGTTAGCTGGTGAGTTAGGAGAGTTCCTTTTCCAAGAGGGTTTTTCTGGCTTTATTATTTGGGTGTTGGGGTTATAAGTTGCCTAAACACCATGGCCCTGAAGGGAACAGGAAGTGTAATGTGCTGTCTTTTCTGGAAGACAAAGGGAACCACTAATTAATTGATCGCTTTCTCAATCATGTTGTAATCTGGTTGCACTTGTGTCTCTCAGTACAAAAAATCACAAGCAAAAAAGGCAACATATTCTAGATGGTGATGGGAGAAAATATAAGAGAGTAAGTTATCAGAAGATAACTATCAGATCTTGATAGGTGTTTTGCCACTCAGCTCAGAGGAATGTTAAAGCAGGCTGTAAACAGAGGTATTTGGTTGTGTGGCAGTCTCACACAAAGCAGTGCCTGCTGAGGTGTCTGGACAGACATAGTCTCCAAGAGTAGTGGAACTTCTTATCTGTGCTAAATTCACAACAAGCAAACCTTCACATTTCAGTCTTCTTGTTGCATATATACTGACAGGAGTAGGTCCTCTGATGGAAATCAGAAAATAAATGTTGGGGAATAGATTTGAAAATAATTTCTACTCAGGGAGGCAAATACTTCTTTCACTCATCACTGAGCTGTATATACCGTGATTGAAATAGCACTGGAGAAAATCACATAGCTTATAAGCCTTAGGGGAGAAATGCTTTCTGTAGTAAAGTAATTGTCACAGAAATTATGGAAATGTTACACTAGTGATGATTTGTTTAATGTAGCTTTGTTGGACTCTGCCATTGATGAAGTGAAACAGATGTGCTGCTTGAGCACAGTATATACTGGGCAATCTCAGCTTTGCACTGGGAGAAGCAAGATACCCGTTTTGTCAAAAAAAGTCTGAGTTGATGATTTAGGAATGCTTCAGTCTCAGTCATATGCTGCGTTTTGGCAGCAAGCAGCTAGTTCAGTATACTTGTACCCCTAAAGTGGAGCAGCTCTCAGGGCTTAGCTGAAAGCCTGGAATCAGCAGCTGGTGTAGGAGTCTCAAGCAAATTAATTTCCCTTGTCCAGGCTTCTGAAGCATGGGAAAACTGCAACTCCCCAGTTTGTGGAAAGAGATGTCAGCTTACTTGAGATGGTTTTATTCTGTTCACCTTGGGCAACATTATCAAGAGCCAAGGGGGCTACTAATCTCTCAGGTTTCTTATTCTTTTTCTGCTCCTAGCTCAGTTTTATTGCAGTCAAATGATTTTCCTCATTTATTCAAAGAATATTTAATCATCATCATCAGGTCCTTGGACTCTGAAGTCTGACTCCCTGATTTTCCTCTTTAGCATCTTTGCAGCTTCAAATTCAGACCTGCTGTACCATCTTGTTTCTCTTGTGATCAAGAGTGGATCACAATACTTCCTGCAGGAGTAAAACATCTTTTAGATAGCTACAGTATTGTAGCTATGGGATTTAGGAAGGGTCTCATGCCTAAGGTGTTTTTCCAGCTCTTGTTCTTTGCCCTGGGTATTTGTAATGAATGGCAAATAATGTTTGCCTTTTATGGAAATCATTGTTAATGAACAGCTTGCATCTTTCCCTATTAGATAAGCTCCCTGATAGAAATCCTCCATGTTGGGAATGCTGGAATTTCACATAAGAAGCAGGAATGTGCTGTGAACCCTCTGTGCTGTGGGATTTGAGGCCAGCTGTGGGAGATACTGGCCAGCTCTCTTAAAGTCAAGGAAGAGCAGACCACAGGGATTTGGTGTGGGCTTTATTTGAATAGGCAGCATACTCTGAAAAGAGATAACCTTTGACTCTAGCTTGGTGTCCTCTTTCCATGAAGAGTGCTGTAGTCACTTCAGGAAAAAAGGTTCTCCCTTCACTTGACAAGACCCCCTTTCTGTGGTGCATCTTGTTCCCCTGTTATCCTGTAGCAAACATGAAAACAGAGAAGTGGGCAGAAGGGCAGTGAGGGACTGGGGCTGCAGCTGAACTGCTGACATGTTTTCTCTGTTCATTGTTAAATTTGCCATTAGTCTGCTTTGGTGCTGGTAGCCTCTTGTGGCTCTGCCTGCACCAGAGTAACCACAAGCAGCTTTAGATAGGGCAAGAGTGTCCTGATTGGTTTTGTCTTTGCATGATACCTGTCTTGGACAGATTCCCTTTCAGCATTGGTGCTTGCTCTCTGGACTTGTAGGACTAGGAAGGTGAGCCAAACAACTGATCTGTTACTTACATAACAGGTTGCCAATGAGATACCTTACAATCCTCCAAAGGGGAGGAAAAAAATGTTTCTGTAGTCTGCTACTGACAACTTTGGGGGTGCCCTCCATTTTATGTTGTCACCTAAATTTAGAGTGCATTAATGGTTACTCTTTTTTCATTGCCTTGCCATTAGTTTCAGCTCTCAGATTTCTGTGAGCTTCCTGTCAGAATATATTTAGTGATGAACCTGATTGTGAAGCAGTGACTCTGAGTTTCACAGGTGTAAGTGGTGGAAGGATTTTTTTTTTTTCCCCTGGCCTGTGAAGGAATTGCCCTCCAGTGGTACTTACCCTAAGGTAGGTGTGGTAGACACCTGCAGAAGGTGGTCCCTAACATCTGTTTCTCTCCTTGGTTTATAGAGGCATGTAGTTAAAATCACATGCCTAACTTTTGGATAGCTAGACAAGATAAATATTTTCTTTCTCAATAAATAGTTAATTTAATCTTTCATGTAAACCGTGGTTTTTTAGGGGTGGTTAAATAATGAAGAATGTAACATATCACCAAGTAGAGCCTTGAACATAATGAGCATTCTGCTTATTGTATAGCAGTTTCAGTTCAGTATGAGGAATCACATCAAATGAACCCTATTACAGACCCAATTATAGGGCAACCACATTAAAGTGAAAAGGAAAATCTGTTTTTCATCAGCTGTGAGAGAACACAAAGCAGATCTGTGTAGCTCTATGTTATCCTATAGTGTGTTAATCAGATACAAGGTGTGACAGAAGGCAGTGACAAAGGGGACCCTGATTGGGAACAGACACGCTCTGATAATAGGCCAGTTAACGCTTCATAATATTTCAATGGTTCAGTAGTAAACAAAGTTGGGAGTAGAACTTCAAAAAGGATGGCACATTCCTCCCAGAGTTGAGCCATACATCTTCTATGACACTTGTGGATTTATGGAAACCGAATGTTAAAAACAGTGATGTCAGGAAGCTCCAAAGAGAATAAAATCAGCTTTCAGAATTCCTCCTTTTAAATTTCTGACCATGACTGCAGTGTTTGAGGGAGGTGGTGTTGGAGAATAGGCACATTCTGTTCACCTTCTCATTCTCCGTTGCAGTGCTTTTCCAGTAGCCTAACATTTAAAAGGACTGGAGGGCTCAAAGCTGTGGCTGTATCTCCATGATTTTTAATTTTCTGGTTTTACTGTTGCGGGAATTCCTTTGTAAAGAAAGGGAGCTTCACGTGTTTAAAAACCAAAACCCAACCAAAACAAAAAAACCCCCCACAAAATAATAATAAAAAAGGATTTAATAGCTCAAAATATAATTACTGGAAGACTTGCAGTGTTTTAGAGAATTGTTTTGCTCTGAATGTCTTTAATTTGGTTTCTTTGTGCCTTTTGGCTGTGGTCCTGCATTAACAGCTTTTCTTCCATTCTGATGTTACTCCGTTAATCATTTACCCAGTGGTGGTTCTGCATATTTCTGTGGAAAACCTACAGACATATTCCTGATCTAGCAGTACTTAAATGAACTTTTTTTTTGTGCTGACGTTATGTAAATTGTTCTAGATAATTGCAAATCTTCCTTTTCTCTGATTGCTGCTAGAATGAAACTCCTGACAAAACTGATCTTGATCTAATTCTGGTGGAGTCACTTCTTTGTAATATCTGTATCTTGCTTTTTTCACTGGGAATGAGCAACAAGAACAAAGTTGCCAAACTACTTGAATGGATAAATCGTGGGTTTTAAGTAATGCGCTATTCAATTGCTAATCCCATTTTCCAAAATTTAGATGAGTGATTGAGGAAAAATACCTGGGAGTCTTAAGCCTCTTAATATAGGGTGGGAAATGTAGAATATAAAGGAATATTCTGCCCTGCTGTCATCATCTAAAGGAAAAAATCAGTTAGAATCTGAGAAATGTTAACTGATTTTTGCAGAAGGATAGAAGACGTTGATGTCTATTTCTGACAGACATTCAGCATGTTCAGACAGTGGTGTGGAATGGAACTCTGATGTCAGGAAGTGGCATTTAGGGCTGTAACTCTGGGAATTCAAGTGTTTTCAAAGCGCACTGATGGTAAATGGGAATGAAGTGATTTAGCTGATGGCCTTTTGGCTTTTGAGAACTTTTAAAGGTAAATGGGATAATGTCAAAGGGATTCTGCTTTCACAGAGGTTAGTCTAATTTGCTGTTTGTTAAATTTGTTTATTTTCCCCTGCTTCTTTGCAATCATGATTTCTGCGAATAGTGTTCTTAAGGCTGCAGTGTGATTTCCAGCAGTGACAAGATGTTTCTCTAAAGCTTGTAAGTAACTCACAACTGCTGGAGGCTGACATAATAGCTAGCCCAGAGTTTAGCTCTGGCAGATGCAGCAAAGGAGCTGTTTCCAAGATGCTGGTGAGATGTCATCATTGAAAGTCATGCCTTGTCTTTTTTTTTTTTTT
>VZTE01004305.1:128083-159306 GCA_013397775.1 Eulacestoma nigropectus
TTTTTTTTTAATATGGGTCATTTTATAAATCTCAGTGATGAGCTTGCTTTTTCCACGGACACTCTTGTTTTTGCTGTTACTTCTAGTTTTTAATGAAGAGTGGAGATGGGGGAAAAAAATCAAGAAATAGCCTGAGGTGTTCTTTTCCAAACAGTATGAGGTGTAAGTGTGTTTGTTGGGTTTTGGTGGTTTGAGTATTTTGTTTTGTCTTGTCTTTTCTCCCTCCCTAAGGCTGCTGTAATACTGACAGGCAAAAAATGGAATTTTGCTTGAGGCTCCTAGGCACTGAGAATATCTATAGATCCCACAGGTGATAGCTGCTCTGGATATGGAAGTTGTGCAGCACACCAGATTTTGGACAGGATCACTGAACGGGAGTGCCAGGATGGTGAGGAGTGGAATTAGCAAGGTCTAGGAATTAGCGTTGGTCAGAGGTGGAATTGGAGAAATTGAGAATAATGGAATATTGGATGTTCTAGATACTTGTTGGCAATGTCAGAGAAGCCTCTGGCAGGGCCAGCTGGCTTTTGTGTTACTCACCGGTCAAAAGGTGGAAAAGGCACAGGGTAGAGAGTGTTACCTGTGGAACACATATGATAGCAGTGAAGACACAGCTGGTTGACTATTAAGTCAGTTTAAAACCTCAAGTTCAGACTATAAGGCTTTCAGAAGTTTAACCTGAGCTACTAAGCCAGCTTATTCTGCTTTCTCTGCAATTTTATGGCCTCTGGTTGTAGACAGATCTACTTTGGCATGTCTAGCAGGAGCAATTTAAGAAGTTACCACTTCCACAACCAAGGCATTGTCACTAACTGTGTGTCGTCTTCCTGTTCAGGGCTAAGTAAAACAGATTTTTAAAGCCTTAAACTACTCCAGCTCTCCAGATCTCTGAGGAAAGTCTGTCTAGATCATGTGTTAATCACCATGAGAGTTAAGAAATTATTTTCAACTTTCCTCTCCTTTGTAGTTAGGTTAGAAGACAGTGTAGTGGGATGTGTTACACAAGGATATTTCTTCCCACAAGAAGAAACATTCTGCTTAGGGATGTTATTCTTGTTCTCAATACTTTGGTTTAAAAAAGCACTAATCATGGTGCATTATTTGTGACTATTCCCAAATTGATACCATCTGCATATTTCATATGTTGATGAGTTTCTTAGAGATAGCTGTGCCCTGTCTTCCCAGTAGGATTGAGGAACTGAGTGTTATCCATGGGTCAGTGTTCCCTCAGTGATAATCACCAGCCCACAAAGTCTGCTCTGTTTAGAAGATCCTTCTCTGAACAGCTTATTGCAGTGACCATAGGCTATGTCACTTCATGCTGATGTTCCTTTATATGGAATATCACACCACTTGAGTGCAATTAGGCTGTAATCCAGATTGAAATTTGATGCCTACATGTTTTTCCATAGTGACTGGAACCTATATCCTGTTTTACAAAGCTTTCTGGAGAAGTTCCTCTCAGGAGAAGTTCCTCTCAGAGTTTAGTTGTGTATCATTTTTGTGGTTGTTCAACATTATACATAAAATTTGACATGAAGTTGAAAATTGAATTCTTGCTGGAGCTCATGAAGTAAAATAAATTTATTGGTTTTATTACAGTCCTTTTTTTAATATATATCTTTTTAGTAGCTAGTTGTCCTAGTAAACGCTCATCTAATGAAGATGTGCAGGGTATTTGGCCAGTGTTAGTAATTAATTATGAAAAATCCCCTGAAGATTGGCAGTAATTAGGTCGTCCTAATTAAACCAAATGAGGAGACTGATGATGGAACTGTTCTGTTCAAAGCAGGAGTTTTTTCGGGATGGTGTAAACTTCCAAACCATGAAGGGAAGATTGTACTGCTGCATCACAAACCAGAATAATGCCCAATGCTTGCAAAATCCCTTCTTTGTTTAAAGAACGTGCAACTGAGTAGAGCATTTAAGTCACTGGGCCTTGAACTTGCATTTTTTGCTGATGTTGGATTCCCCTGCCATTTCCTGTTACACCACCTTTGTCTATAGCTCATCCTAAAACACTGTGTGGTGATTTTTAACAGGAATATGATGAGGAATGGGCTAAAAAAATCCAGACAGAGAAGTTTCGATGGCACAACTCGCAGTGGCTGGAGATGGTGGAGAGTCGGCAGATGGATGACAGCGAGCAGTACCTGTATGGTGATGATCCCATTGAGCCCTATATCCATGAAGGGGATATTTTGGAAAGGCCTGACCTCTACTATAATGCAGGTAAGGCAGCACATGTCAGTATTTAGCACTGGGATTGCCACCTCTGCATTTGGAGTGGGAGCTTGAGCTGGGCCTGACTCAAACCAGCAGGACAGTTCCCCTTTTGTGTCATTGGGAGCAGCACTGATGCCAGCAAGGGGTGGGCTTGTCCTTGTTGGACGTTAATGATGGATTAAGTACTGTATATCCATGATTCTAGAAAATGCTGAAGGTCTGCAGAAATATGAGTAGGCCTGTCTCAGAGAGCTGATGGATCATGACAGTGGATTCAAGTAAAGGTGGCCCAGCCTTGTTCTTCTCTCCTATTTCTTGTGTCCATAGCTTGTTTGCTCTGTAAACAAAAACCTTCTCTCATCCCTGTTAAATTCACAGCTGTGGGATTTATGCTGAATTTTGTTCTGCCTATTGTGTTAGTTGTGTAATGGGATTTTTATTGCAGATATTGATGGAATACTTGAGTTGAGTCACATCAAACTTGTACATTCCTTAGCAGAGGCCATCATTCCATGACTTTAAACTAATCTATCAGTATGATTTAGTCTACCTAGGTTTTAGGGAAGCATGTGAATCTCTTCTGTAAATGCTGATTTATCTAATCCAGTGTTGCCAGCTGTTTCAGAGGGAGGTTCAAAAAAACTTTGCAGGAGACAATCGTGAAGTAATTTGCCCAGTGGATAAATGTCTTCATAACTTTTTGTAAATAAGAGTTGGCTTGCCCTCTCAAACTTGTGTGTTTAGATCCTTTTCAAACTCCTTGATAACTGAGTACATGGATTTTTGTTTGTTTTTTTTTTTAATTGCTGGGTTTGAGTCTGTGTTTTTCATTTTCCACGTAAGTGTCTAGTCCTTTGCCATGAAGCATGAGTCAAAGAACTCTGTGACTCTGGATGAATTTGCAGGAAGAGTAATTAGGAAAACAAAACCACTAAATCCCATAATCTTCACTCATAGTTGCTGCAAGGAAATAATTGTGCAAGATCTCAGTAGCATTTCAAATACTGCTCTCAAAGGATATCAGAACATAAGGCTTCTTTTTCTTCTATTTTTGATTGCATATGTCAGCCATAGCAACTTGCCTCTTTAGTGTCGTATTTTTTTCCCTTTTGGATCCCGTAGCTTTATCTTGCTCTACTAAACCCATAGGGTTGGCAGTGGGAGCCAAGTGCTGTACCCTCTAAGGGCCTTTTCTTACATCATCTCCTTGGGGCTTCCTGAGGTAAAGGTATGCCACTGTAGTCTCCCTTTACAAGTCTTGATTGCTTATTTCATAGGGACAGTTCTGTTCCCAATAGTGGGAGCTAGAGATGGAGTGACACCAATCACACTGAATTTCCTGGCTTTTAATCATTTATGTTACAGGCTTAATGTTATTTGAACAAAGGGATTTTTTGTGTTGGAATTGATATTTGACCAGGAAGGAGAGGTAGAATTGCAGTGATATGTTCTGCAGATGTTTGAAATGTGCTTTTGTTTTTAAAGGTAGCCCTTTTTTTAAAAAGTGATTATATTCAAAATGCAGATTCACTTCTCAGGTTCATTGCAACAAGTGTCAGTAATTGTGTGCTTCTGCAATTTCCTGGAATTCAACTTTTGAAATGTGACATCTCAGAAGGGACGTAATATTCCTTTGAAAAGGCTACAGGTTAATGTACCAGTTGGAGCAGGGATTTGGGTTTCTGAAGGACAGATCATTACTTAGTGGAAAAAACCCAAACCCACCAGAAATACAAATCTTTGTACTGTCAGAAATGAAATACTTGTATTTCAGTTTGATAATTTTAGAAGTGACCTACACTGATGGCTGACACTCAGTACTAGTCCCACCTTGACCATAATAGTCAAGACCATAGTTCTTGAACTCACTGATAGCAAGATGAGTTCCTTATTTCATGACAGACCAATCTCTCTCTTGCACGGTAATTTAAATCTACATGAAAAATGTAGTAGAATCTCTGAAGTTCCTTCCTGAGCTCAGTGTCTCTCTTGCTCTGAAAGTACATAACCTAATTTATGTTGAAATGTACATAACAACAGATGTCCTTTAACTGTGTAATCACATTTTATGCAGCTGATGCTATCCATGTGCTTTCATTTTCCTATAAATTCATGTGAGCCATAACTCTGAGTGTTATGGTTTAACTGTTAACACTCTTGATTGAAGACACTTTAAGTAGTGGTAGCAGTAGGTTCAGAGTTAAAATGTAGTGCTTGCTTTATTAATATAAAGACAGATGTTATTTTTAAGTTTCTCTGCTCTCAAAGAAGTTTTAACCAAGCCTGACTATTTAAAATGCATAGTCTCTTAAGTGGATTGGTTTTGATCCGAAGTGCTGCAGATATAAAAGTGATAATGGCCCTCCTCATTTCAGTTCAGTGCAGCATACAGAATAGGTGGTGAGATAGGAAAATTTGGCACAAGTGTTAATAAAGGCCATTTCAACTTTCCTTTCACCACTTTGGATGTTTTCTATTTGTATGATGTCACAGGGCACTCGTGTCCCACTGAACATGCTGAGAGACAGGAATATTATATATAATTATATAATATCCCTGTCAGATCACTTGCTTGTCAAGTCATACTCCTTCACATACTGTACACACCTGTCAACAATTAGAACATAGCCATGTACAGCAATCTGATGCTGCTAAAATGTGGTCTGATCATGGCTAGCAGTTTTCATTTGCAGTCTGCTGCCTTGGATTCGGTCACTTTCCCATGAGGTATTATCTTCTAAATGAATCTCTGTAGCACCTCATTAAATGTCTGTTAGAAATCTAGATGTGTCAATTCTATTCCTTTTATCACTTGTCACTATATTATCTTCAAAAACATCAGGTAAATTCATAAAGCACAGGGAGATTTGTTTGAATGCCAGAGTCGTCATCTCTAAGCCCTTGTGTCTGTAAGTAACTTTCCACCGCTTCCTGCACAGGCAGTTTTAGTAGTTTTGAAACCATAGAGGTTAAGCTAAGTGGCCTGTGACTCCCTGGATCTTATCTCTTTTTCTTTAAAGTAGAATGGCATTTGTAACTTCCTAGTCATTAGGAATCTCTTGCTTCCCTCTCTTAAACTCTTAATGTATCAGTCTGAATGTACATGTTTCTGCCCTGGTTTTATGGGGGTGCTTTCTGCACTTCAAGTCTGGAATCATTTTCATACAGTAATGAAGACAAACTGATGTAGGGTCTGTTTTAATGAAATAGCTTGTTTTATCTGATTAGAGCCTAATTCTAATTACCAAGTAAGAACTGTGCCCTTAATATTAAAAAGAAATGTGTTTTGTGAATAGAAACAGCAAAGAGTTAAGATGGGCTCTCATTCAGCTGGGGTGAGTTCAGTGACGTTACTTCAAAGACACTCTCTGGATTTACACTGATGTAACAGAAGGAAGATGTTAGCTCCTGATTTTTTTTTTCCTCATAAAGCGAGCAGAGAATGTGAAGCCTTTAAGGAATACTTCTGGCTCTACAAATGTCTGCATCTTCACATGCCAGTGTTGTAATGTAAAGGAAGCACAAAAAAACTGTAACCCGTGTTCTTGAGAGGATATCATGTAAAAAGCCTGCCCTTGTAGGAAAGAGCTCTGAGACATTAAAAGATGGGCAAGATAAAAGAAATAGGTTTGAAGTCACTTTCTTGTTTTTCTTAACAAGTTTGAAGAGATACAGTGGTGCAGGGTAGAGTCTGAACAATTAAGACCTTTGCTGCTTTTTTATTTTTATGCTGGTGGCCCAGATTAATGTTTTACCTTTTTCATTACTTGTTCTCTGGGCTTACTTTGATGATGGGAAAGACAAGATTTGTCTTGAAATAACTTTTATAGGCTTAAGGAAGAAGGGCTAAGAGAATATTTCTTAGGTACAGCATTTTTCAGGGCAGTGGGCTGAAGCTCCTTGGAGTGCCAGTAAGGATTTTTGGTACTTGAAGTTGCTGGGTTTCAGTATTATTGTTGATTTTTGTTCCTCACAGAAATATCGTAAGTTAAATTGGTAATGAATTGCTAAAAGAAACCAGGACAGGTTGTTTTGCCCACTTGCCTTCAAGTCCTGCTCCTTTACAAGTCACTGTCTCTTGTTTTTCTAGATGGGCTGATAGCTCCTGATGGAGTGGTGAGTCCAGATATCTTCGGGGATTACCAGCTTCAGAATGGAGACTTGGTTGGACAGCATCCCTTCTCTGGCAAGTAAGTTGCTCTTAGTAAAGAATTCTTATCATCCAGCAATGGCTCTTCAAGTTTCTTTATTGGGCTTCATTTGTAGAGCTCAATAATTTTTGCCCCATAGCAGTAGGAATGATTTACACTGCAAAAGCAGTTCGCGTCTGTGGTCTGAATCACGTGTCTATTTTAAATCCTAACATGTTGTAATACATCACAGCTTTCCAAAAGCTGTAGAGTAGAACAATAACACAGAATACACCACTAACTACCTGTTATGACAACTACTCATATACTCTTCAGACATTGGGAAACATCTAAAGAGAGCCTTGAGATGCTGATTACCCAGATGATGTTTGTTTCCAGTACTCTTAAATTTAAAAGAAGTCTTTCAGCTGCCAGAGCTGTTTCTGTGGGTTTGGAGTTTTTTGGTGTTTTCTATTAACCTAAGTCTTTCCAAGGTATTCTCATTTAGATTCCTGAGGGCACTTTGAAAATGGGCTGTATGAGCAAAGGGCATCAGCTTGGCTTCTGGGAGATGTTTCTCTGAATTTCTCCTCTGGTCAAAGACCTCTCCTTCTCAGTGTTGGCAAGCTGTTACAGTTTGAGTTTCTGAGTAAACTTCTCCCATGAGTTAAAAATAGAAAAGACTTATTTCCAAGAATGAAATCTTCATAGATCCTGATGCTGTAGCGTTTAGGAAGTGCCTTTTATAAAGCGTGAGTTCTGTGCACTCATTAGCAGGAAATAGTTCAAACACTTGATAGTCAAGGTACAGCATTCACTTTAACAGGATCCAGCAGTCTGGATATGCCCAGCCCTGCTGAAGCTGTTTCTTTCCAAAGGAAGAATGTTCTTTTCACCACTAACAACTTTAGTCACTGTTTGTAAAATGTAAGTTATTCACAATATGTACAGCTGAAGCAAAAAAGATTTTCCTCCCTTACTTTGGCTTCTTGTAATTGTTCAAGGGTAGTGGACCGTTACTTTTGTTGGTATATTCTACCTGGGATGCACCAGAAAGCTGAATGTTGAGTAAGGGTTGGAATGGTGGTAACATGTTTAAGGACAAATTAAAATAACTAACATGCTCAGGGAAAAAAAAAGCAGGATTTGAGATGGATCCTCTAGAAAGTAAGTAAGTATCAAGTTCAGAGTAGTGTAAGTCTGTGTTTGGGAAGGGGATGCTGATGCCTGTGCTGATCATTTCCGAATGTGCAACCTTTGTTGCAGAGCTTGCAGGTGGGAGAGAAACTGAGGTAAGCGTAAGCTCTGTGCTGCTCTTGGGGTCTTAGACTCACCATTTTTAACTTCAGAATAGACACACAACCCACAAGATGACAGATTTCTCTGTTAACCAGGACATTGGAGAGTACGTGCTCCCAACAGTCTTCAAGCCCCCCTGGATGTGTGGAGAAAGGTATGTAGGGTAGAGCTTGCAGACTCCTTTGTTTCCAGTAAACTTAGATAAAGCACCAGTCAAGATACTCTTGTTTTGCCAGAAGGCTTTCAGCAGGGAAATAAAACCATCCTCAGTGTCCTTGGTTGGAAGTGAAGGCACATCACTCAGCCTCAAATTGCAGTCCCTCATTAGGGAGCTCCAATAGTAAGCTGCTTTTTAATCAGATTGTATTCTAACTAACATGAGTAGTAAAATACATCTGGTGTATACCTATTTAAATTAAGTATTTGTAGAATTCTCTTGCATGTTTCAAGGCATTCTGAAGGCTCACCTCAAGAAAGAAAACAGAAAAACTGCAGGTTGGCCCATTGATGGTGGCGTCTGGAAATACTCGGATTTCTCAGTAGAATTCTGTTTTCTAGGAAGACTTCTTTCAGTATAATTGCTCCATGGACTTATCTGCAGTCCAGACACACAGTCTGATTGGAAACAGTGTGGAGTGCTGCAAATGTTGTGTCTTTCTTTGTAGCAGAGCAGGAGTGAATGGTTTGATAGAATAGATACTGGCAGCTGAGCGGCGAATCCGACTTTTCAGATGTGTGTTATTATAGGTTTGAACGGCTTGGCACCAGCAGCCAGGATTTCCTGATGCTCAGACCTAATGTAAAATGCATTAGTGCTCCAAGGCATGAGCCATGGAATTGCCAGTCCCCTGAGTCTGGAGCGTCAGACCCTCCCTTCTCCCAGTTTGAACTGGAAGGTAAAACCATACGTGTTAGAGAGCCTAATTAAAAATAATAGCAGCAAGTCAAGGCGCTTTTTATGTGTTATATAGTGTACATTTCAGCCATACCAAAACATAATTCTAGGGTATTTTTATGCTTACAGTTTAAAGCTAACAAGAACCTTATGTCAAGGATTTATTTTTAACCAGTTCCAGCTTTTAATAAATCAAGATTTTTGTTAGAAAAATGGTTCATTTTTCTATAATTAATATTTGAATATGTTTTCATAAACTTTTTTAGCAAGAAAGCTGAGTTATGATTTTCTTAGACAATTAGCAAGTCAGTTAATAGTAACATGTTTTGGAAGTTCAAAGAGAGATAGCTAATAATAAGTAGATACATGTTTTTGGTCTGTTCATTTGTTGTACTTTTTTTATTTGTTACACATATATTTGTTGTGCCTGTGTCTTCTGGTCTTTGCCTTTTATATTGGGCTTTTCAATTCTGTAATAGAAGCAGTTTTTGCTGAGCAATGGGGTGAGTTCTGAAGTCCCTTTGCCATTTAAGACCACCCTGTGAATTTTGAGGTAGGTAACAACCATGAGCTGACTTCTTGCTCCTCAACCTTGAATAATTTAATCTTTTCTTCTCCCTTCTGCATTCCTATGACAAAGAATGAGGATATGTTACCTCTTTAATTTCTCTGAAGTTATTTGCTGTCCTTGCAGTATGCTCAAGAGTGGATCAGGACTTACCCTTTCCTCCAGGAGGCCTGAACAAGTCAGTGAGAAAGTCCCAGGTTTTTAGTTCCTGCACATCACTGAGAAGCTGAGTTGGTGTTGAACTGGTATTGGTGCCCAGCTGAGCAGCCAGTGAGAACCATGGACTTGCTTGGCAGGAAGATGGTGTTCTAGCAGAGGTCCAGGGCACCCTCTGCCATTGCAATTCCACACTGTTTCATCTGGGAAAATTCAGGGGAATTGGAGCAGCGACTGTATCCGAAGGTGCAGTTGCTCTAAGTGGTTGACTCTCCTTTAATCCAGCAGGGATACCACAACCGTATGTTGTGGAGTCCTTGTCCCAGGAGACACTGGACCTACGTACCTAGAGCTGCTGCACAGTCTTAGACAGGTAGGGAAGTGCTTTTTTGAAGTCAAGCAGAACAGGACTTTTAAGAAGTTGAATTATGAATAGGCATCTGCGTGTACTGGGTTACCACACTGGGGCTGTTTTCCCCTGTCAGTTTCAAGAGGGAAACATGAAGTGACAGCATTGGCAGTAAAAACATCTGTTGATCTGTGGAATTAGGTGGAGTGTCTTAAAGGCTTTTTTTCGAAGACATTGCTTTCTCTTCATGGGGTTTCTTGGACTTCTCCTTTGAAACTTGGAGTATTGTTACTCTCAGGAGCTGAGAATGCTACCTCACATGATCAGTTCCTGCATTGTGAAGTACAGAACAACTTTGAAGGGAATTGTTAAAAGTATCTAGCCCTGAATTCAGTTTGTAGATTTGCTTGCATGCTTGCTGTTCTGGACATGTCCACATCGTGATGATTGTTATTTCTGTTACTTGTCATCATGAAGGAGAAGCAGCACAAAAGTGAAGACCTGGGAAGCTGCCATTTTTCTCATAGTGCCACCCTGCGAAATGCTTTGTTTCTGGTGATCTAGCTTGGGTGTTTTGCAGCTTCAGTTTACAGCTCTTATCCCTGAACTATATTTTTAGTGGAGTTGGACTGTTACGTATGAGGCCTATAAATAGAATTATTTCAGATAGTAACATACACGGGAGCAGTGTTAAAGTCCATAAACAGCATCTCTTGTTTTCTTCAAAGGTTTGGAGCAAAATGCAGGCAGATTGTAAGGTATGTTTTCCATTCAGCAGAAAATACATGGCTGAGGAGGTTGTTTTGACAGCTTGTATCCAGGTTTTTTTCATTGGCTAGGAAAAGACTTTTGTGATTAGATTACCAGCTTCGAATCCTCTTACTGTCTTTCAGAAGCAGATGGACATTAGGCATAGATTTGAAATACTCATCTGTTATTAAAATCTGAATTCAAGGTTTTTGGTTCTGATAAGTCTTAATATTGAGTGAAAGTTTTATGATTGTGGCAAACAAAAATCCCTCACCTTTGGCTGATGTGATGACAGCTTAGTGTCTGAGCTGCAGGGGATAAAGACCAGCTGAAAGACATCTTCCAGAATCTATGGTCATTTATCAACTTTTAATCACCTTCTGGAGACTAATTACTTTCTTAAGACACAAACATAATAGTGATGGCTAAATACCTTATAATAGAGATAGCCACAATATTTTTCTTACCCTTTGGGAAAAAGGCCACTTGTTAACCTTTCCCAGCTACAATTAGGTAACAATACAAACTCTGAGTGCAAAAGCCAGTTTTTGGTTCATATCTTCAACAGAGTTCTCCAATCTTCTCAGTCTGTAGCTTTGAAAAGATTAATAGTTAGGAATGCAGGAGCTGGCCAGAACTTTTTTTTCCCCTAAGGAGTTTTGTCCAGTGCAGGATCCTTTAACCTTGTTATAAAATGTAGCAGAGCTGCCATGGCACAATCCTCATTTTCTCTGAGAGAAGGCCTTTCTGTGTGTGCTGTTTCCAGCATGTGCACTCACAGCTCTTCCCAACAGAGATCTGACTGAGGCTTCTTCCCAGGAAGCAGTGAAGTTTGGCATGTCAAACACAACCAGTTTTATGTGGTGACTCTGTCTCTGTCCTTGGTGAACATCTTTCCTCTTGCCTGGATTTACAGCCTAAAACTGTAGCTGCATTTCTTGTTTTTGCCATGGCAGGTCATTGGGATATTTTGTGAGGTCAGTGTCTGGAGCTAGGCCCTTGCAGGCTGCTCTGTGCCCCAGGGAAGATGTGGCTGGTGTTGGCAAATACCAGTGTGCACAGCCAGGCTCTTGTGTCTGGGGGTGATGGAAACAATACCTGGCCGTGGGTCCTGGTGGGAGCACCGGGAACACTCTTAGTGTGACCTGGCTTATCTCCAGCTGGGCTAACCATGTGTAATGTCTGCATGTGCTAAAAGTCCACACTGAAAGGCATATCCATAGCCTTTTTTCACTTAGAAACCCTGATGAAAATCAGATAGGAGTTTTCGTGGTGGAACAACCTAGAGCTGTTGCCTTTCATTCCTGTTGATTGCCGCATTGTGGTGTGAATTCCCAGTCACGAGTCACAGCTGAACAGCTCCCATCTGGGTCAGGTACAGGAACTGCAGCAGGTGCTTGTAAATGTGCACTTTGTGACTGATTGTCAAAATGCTTTAAAATGGTTGTACCTGTACCTTACATCTTAAATTGACATTTATAGCCCTATTCCATATAGATCCTCATCTTCAATTAGATTTGCTAAAGGAAAGGACCGAAGGAATTGGTGGTCTTGGTGACCTTGCCAGAGACATCCATCTCATCCATCTTCTGTTTTCAGTAAAGTTCAGCACAGTTTATTTAGAAGTTGGAATATTCCCTTCCCAGCCTTTCAGGAGGTAAGTGCCATCTTGCAGGCTGTCTCTGAAGGTGAAAAACCACTGTTAACAGACAGTAGCAGGGATCAGTGGCAGAACAAACTGTTTCATGCTCCTTAGACAAAAAACATTCTCATGTGGGTCTGTGCTGAGAGTACCCACATCTCTTTCCTCCTCATTTGAACAGAGGCAGTAATACTTCCCTGTATCAGAGGTGGAGAGTGAGTATAAAATCCTTTAATTAATGGAAAGAAAACCTACAAGAGTATAAATTACTATTACAATATGTTTCTACTTTGAACCATTTTACCATAGTGATGTTTCTTACAGCTCTGTGCAGTACTTCTTTTCTATAATTAAACCTTATTTTAAAAACAAAACCCAACTTAGTTGCTTTTTGCAATGTGTTCAGCAGAGTTGTACTCCGCTTCTGCCACTATTTACTTTGCATTTCCCTGGAGAATTGAATTAGGTTTTATTAGTAAATTGGGCCTATAACCTTGCAGGTAGGTTTTACTAGTTTATCACACATCAGTATTAGCAAATTGTAAGTCCCACTGAAACGAATTTGAAAAGGCCTTAAAGAAAAGCCCAGAACCAGTGAAGTTCCTGGACACAAATAAGGTAGTTTATTTTGGTTGGTTGTTGTTGTTTTTGGGTTTTTTTTAATCCCACAAAAATGTTGATAGTGGCAGCAGAGTCACCTTTTTTATCATACTCTTTTGTCCTAACTGCCTACATCTTTAGTTTTATAGAAGTTAAAGTCAATATGGTCAGGAGGGTTTTATAAATGTGTAATAAGGCTCTGTATGGCTTGAGATAAAGCACACTTTTCATTTGGGTGTACAGCCTACACTGATTATTCCTGGGGAACACGCAAAGAAGTTGTTTTGTTCCTCAGTGCCTATACAGGTGCTATATACCCCTGGAACTGAGATCTTGCATCTAAAAGAATAAGGATAAGGAAGTGGGAACTGGTGCCTTTTGGAGAGTTTTGGTCACAGTCTGGGACAGGTTTGTTGGAAGACTTCGCTTGATTGCTTCAGGTCCTGCCTGGATCATGGCCTAAATCAAAATTCAGTGTGTAGTTGTTTTCCTTCAGTACTGAAATGTGGCAGTGGTGCTTCCAGAACAGGAAGGCTTTGTTGCTAAGAACTTTTGAATGTGAACTTGAATTTCTTTGTGTCTGACAGTAATTTGTTTCTGTACCAGTACTAAACTAGAGCTCTCTCTGTACTTTTCTTGGGTTTTTTGGGTAGTGGTCATATTCCTGCTAGCTGTCACTTCATTATTTTTTTCATACTGTCTTCTCAAAGCCTTTTTTATAGAAATGCTGCAACCTGATCATATATTCACTGATTATCACTAATATGTATCTGACCAAATTCTGCTGTTGTGCTGTGGACAGTTACTGGAGCATTTTTGAAGACGAGGGGTCTGATTATTTCAGAGGATGAAGATTTTGCCCTGTGGCCCATATTCGTCAATGAGATTTTCTCAGAGTTCGGAGAACTTTTGCACCTCTGAAGGATTAAGGCTGTAATTAAGGAATATCCATAAAAGGACAATATAATTCATATCCAATATTTGATATACAGCAACTCTTGAATGTGCTTGGGTGTTTATTTGTTGTCACTGTATTCTTAAGCAGTATCAGGATAAGCTCCCAAGCAGCTCTCCATGTATCCCCCACACACAGACAATGCCCACAGCGCAGCCCACAGTCCCTGAGAGCTGATAGCCAAGGTGGGCAGGGAACCAAAGGTGAGGAGAAGGGAAGTTACTCATCCAAAGTCAGGTGCCAGAGCTGGAGCAGGGCAGGGCTCTCCTGAGCCGCTCCCGCAGTACCCCAGTGACCGGACCACACCACCTCGCCAAGGTGTGTGGTCTGGAGCTGGGAAGGATCAGGTTGCCCTTGTTTCATTTACTGTAAGAGAGGTTTAATTGCTCCCAACAATTGCACCAGAGTGTGAGAGATGAAATAGCTTGCTGGGGAATATTTTAAAGGCACAGTTTTTTTCAGCAAGTTGCAGATGCCGTTTGGGAAGAGAGTAAATATTGAGGTTTTAATCCACTTCAGCTCTTTTGGAATACTGGATACTTGGGCCTCTTTCACTTGGCAGTCACTTCTTTTACATTTTTTAGTTGCTTTTTATTTTATTATATTCCACCTGCAGTTGGCCTCATTTAACCATCATGGTTTAGGTGGCTATTAAGAATTTTAAAAGAATACCAGAATGCTGTAGCAGTGAGCTCAAGTCCTTTGGAATGCCTTACCAAAAAATCCCCCAAACCTGGGTCTGTCTCTTCTGAAATGTAACATTAATTAATTCCCACGTTCTGTCTGCTGCTGAGTCCCTCCAGATGTGCTACTAGGAATAGACTGGCTCCCTGGTTACAAGCCATCTGGGCTCTGTAAACTGATTTGCACTTATATTAAACAATAAGTGAACAGAATGCAGAAGAGTTATTAAAGCAAATGTACATTGCTTATAAATCTCAAAGTAAAATATTAAAATGTAGTAAAGGGGAATGGAATGCGCAAATGAAGACCTGCTTGCTTTTAATGAGTTTAGCTGTGACCTTCTCGATTTCAACCAAAAGAAAAGAATTTTATTTTTCTCTTTAAAAATAAGAAAAAGAAAAAGAAACTATAAAACTGCTTACAGAAGTATCTGAGACAAAAACAAGGAAATATAATGTTCTAAACTTGACTGGTCCAAACCACTCAAGCTGCTGTGACAGCTCATAAAACTGAGAGTAGTTTTTAACTGGACTCTGTTTTACATTGCCAGAGTGAATTTTCCTTGCAGGATGTAGCCAGAAGGTTTATTTAGTTTCCAGACTGCTGCTTTGATCTTTCCATTCTGTCACTTCTCAGGTTACATAGCCCTTTTTCACTGCAGTAAATCTGCAGCAGTTAATGAGAATAAAATTTCCTCCTTCGCACTGATCACATGCTGTTAAATGCCAAACCACAGCCAGCAGCATATTTGCAGAATTTGGCTGCACTGTACAAAAACAGCACAATCAGTTTAATCTTGTTGGTTTTGTAATTCATTTTATTGAGCTTTCCTTTTTCAAGTGACCTATTTTATCAAGACAAGTGGTTGCAAGACCAGATCTGGAAGAAAGATTTAAAACTATAATAAAGTGAGGGGTGTTTTGTATGCTGGGTTTAAGCATGCTCACAGGATTCAAAATTAAACTTAAAATGAGGAGTTTTAAAAAGGCCCATATATCAGTGGGGTATTTCTTGTGGTTATTATCTGAACTGAACATGTGCTCTGAAAAAGTCTCTAGCATAAAAATTAATATATCAAATTAATTTCTTTGCCAAATACTTAAAATTGTTTTGATTCTAAAATTTTATTCTGATTCTGTGCTTATCAGCGTCAGCTGTCCAACTCCAAAGACTGACCTACCCTTTTCCCTCTGGACAACTAAGATGATGTTTTTTGAACTCAGATTTAAAAAATAATAAATAAGCTTATGGAGTTTATTTGCCTTCAGGGTTTTGAGCTTTTTAAATTTTATTTTTTCAATACTCCCTGACCAGCCTTTTTGGTCTGGAAACATTTGATTTTTCATTCATTTAATTTAAGTTGAATTTTTTGTATAATAATGCTACTCCAAGATACAGATCTCCAAGAACACATTCCTTGTCTGTATTTGTATCTGCCTTGTTTCCTGATAAACCCAGTGTTATTCCTAAGAAAAAAAAATTAGTAAGAGACACTGAGATTTACTTTCTTCTTGATTTACAGTAAAATCATTGCTGATTTGGGATAGATCTTGACAAGATTTCACTAGGGCCCTGTGCTGATATATAAAAGTGTTTGAAATCAGGACAATCATCTGTGGTGGTAAGAAATATTTAAAGTTTCTTCATCAGTAATAATGCCCCAACTGCATTTGCTGTGTGTGCTTGAGTGAGCAAAAGCTCCCAGCAGTGTTAACTTTCAGAAAAGTCTTTGAAAGCTTTTATTGGCTGCAGCTGGAAGTCAGAGCAGAACAGACTTCTTGACTTTCCCTCCCTCCTTCCCTCCAGCATCTGGATTCTCATCCACACCGAGCTGCCCTGCAGACAGCACGACTGTCACCAGTGACCTGTTGCTTTGGCTCCTCCAAGCATTGGTGCACAACAGGGAGCTTTTGTCCCCATTTGTGTTGAAGCACAGAACTGAGTGGCTGCGCTTGGGCTTGAGGAGTTTGTATAAACATTTAAAGGGAAAATTCTTCAGCTAAGAGTACTTAAGTGCAGGGCACCAAAAAGTTGCATTTTTGCTTCAGCTGCTTATCTCTTGAGTACACTTTCAGTGACCTGCTCTGTACTCTAGCACAGGAAGCAAGTAACACTTCCTGTGTAGAAATGGGAAGGCTGGTGGAAGACTTGGAGCAGATCTTGATCTTGTCAGTGACACCAGTCATCTCTGTGAAACTTCAGGATCTTATTTTGCTCAGGCAGTCGCCTGAAGCTTCTGTACCCAGCCTTACACCGAGTTTGCTGGAGACAAAAGAGAGGCGTGAAAGCGTCCCAAGCCAGCCCTATTACTAGTTTAGATTAAGGCAACGTACTCTTCAGTTTATGGAGTTGACACATATGCTTTGGACTGTGCAAGGAGAGAGGGAGAAGAAAGGACATCTTGCTTTTTATTGCCTGTTCCTTGGGGCTTTTTTTATTTGTTTTTGTTCCTAATTAATTCTTAAGAAATTGATGTATCTAATCAGTGGGTTTGGACAGTTGTTGAGCCAAGAGCACAGGAGACATTTCTCTCAGGCTTATAATGGAAAGCCAGAGCTCTTGGTTTCCATTCTAGCTCTGTGTGCACTTGACCTTTTAAGAAATCCTGTAGAGAATCACAGAGAAACTCCCTGTCCATGTGGCAGAGCTGTGAGCCTGACTGCAGGAATGCTCCAGGAGCTCTCTCAATGCCCTTCAAAGAAACAACATGGCTTCATGAAACAACTGCAGCCTTTGAGCTGCTGTTTTGACCCCTGGCTCTGCTGGGGATTGATTGCTTTTCTAGCAGAGCAGAAATAATCTTTTTTTTCCCTAAAGGGTTTTAGAGAATAAGAAAAACTCTTTTCTGTCTATGTCAGTCTACTTTGAGTCTTGTCATTACTGTAGTTTGTCATTTGGCTGTCTTTAATGTCTGGGGAGTTTTCTCTTCCAATACTCCAATGGGAAACTGAGGTCATGGAGAAAAGGAGCAGCTTGTCCAGCATCACACAGCAGGTGACTGACAGAGCGAGAAACTGAGGCCAAATCCCAGGTTGTGTTTGCAGAGCAGGGATGGCAGGAGCTACAGCTTTCAAGCAAGGCTCACACTGTATTTGGCTAAGCAAGGTCATTTGTTTTTGGTTCAGTGCTTTCCTACTATTCAGTTGGGAAATATACTTTTGTTTTTTTTAATGCTGCCTTCCCCCACTGAATTTTGGCGTGGTTATTGCTTGGTGCATAGCTGGAGCCTGACACAGAAGACACAGCAGTGCTCATTTCTCCACCATTGTCAGCTTTGCGTTTGTTTGTAATTAAATGGGAGAAACAGCAGTATTATGCTGAGATACAACTGGGCAACAAGTCCAGAAGTAATTGGAAACTTTAAGTCATTAAGTACCCTGAAGAAAGCTGGATCACATGGAAGGAGAGACATGATCATATCCATAAAAGCTGTATTATGATGCACAAGGGAGCTAAAGTATTCATACACCGGTTCATTTGTATATTTTCTGTCTTGTGAACAGATACAGTATTACTGTTTAAGGGACATTAATGCCAATGTAGAAATGGACTTGTTGCTTGATGCAGTGGGCACAGTCAAGAGTTCCTGCCACAAAACTCCCCTCCAACTTGAGCTTGAGGAATAGAAAGCATGGGAAAAAAAGCTTCACAGATAGGGGAGAAAAACTTGGGGTCACGAGAGGCAGAATTTAAGAGACTTGTGGTTTATAGTTTAACGTCATTACCAGCAGTGGGAGAATCTACAGTTACAAGACATTATATAAAGAAACATTGTTTTTTCTTAAGGCTTCTCAGTTGTATGGAGTTTCTCCATAACCCATGGTTTGTGCTCTTACTCTGAAGGACAGAAAATTTATGGCCAGTGAAGAAAAACCAGAGGTAACTGGCTTGTAGGAGGATCTTCTCTATCACTGGACTTGAGGCAAGGAAAAAAGTAACAGGCCTTGTGCCCCTTTCTGATGCCCTTTACCCTGTCATGGTGGTGTTAGGAGAATGGGGTCCCATCCAGTGCTTAGCTGCCCAGGAATATCAGTGGAAAGGCCACAGAGTCCATGGCTTCAGCGACTCTGAGCTTTGGGTCAAGTGTGATGGCTCCTTGGTACCTGCAAAGGATTAGCTAAATGTGTCTTACCTGCAGATAACTTTAGAAGCTGGAGGTCTGTGTGTGTTCTGTGGAATTCAGAACCATTTCCCACCTGCTGTGCTTGGATGCGCACTGTGCCTTAATCCCTGCTTGTGCAATGGTTCAAGGCCTGGATGCCCCCAGCTCCCCCTGCCTTTCCGTGCCTGGTCTCTGTGCAGAGGAAACCTGTGGAGGGAGGAAGGGAGGGAGCTGCAGCATTCACCAGCCAGTCTGTTAATTGGGCTGGTAGGACTGAGCATCCCCTATGTGATTATACTGCCCTGCACTGCAGCCCTTGTCTCAGACCGGCACTCATCAACATTTCAGAAACAAACAAAAACACTCATTGAGATGAGAGAAAACATATGGAGTTTGCTGCTGGCAAACTTGTGTGTGTCTTGTTGGCAAGTGTTATAATCAGTAAACTGCACCTCATTTGAACAGGTTATAATGCTGTGCTTGTCTTGAGATTAGAGACTGGTGTGCCACTCCTATGGCTCTGGCACCTCCGAAGGGAAAAGTACAGCCTTCGGTATTCATCTGAACATAGTATGTTTTATCTGTTATACACAGGAACTTGAATACAACATTGTGGAATACAGGGGTTTATGGCATGAGAGTTTATAAGGGAATACAGGATAGGAACTGTACTGTCACACATGAGTAGATTCATGGAGGAGAAAATTTAGGACTTCAGTGATGTGTGGCTGAAATTCTCAATGCCTGCCCGGGCTGAGGTGGGGATGGCTTGGGAGTGAAGACAGTGATTTTTAGAAACTGTAATACCCAGTGTATAGAGGGAGAAGGTACAGAGGAAACAGTGGGACTGCTATGAACTGTACTGATACCAGGCTTCTGAAAGGTGCTCAGAACCCCTCTGGTTCTAACCCCTTTCTCTGATCCTCAGGAGGAGTTTTGGAAAACTGCAGGTGTAATCAGAGGTGCTGTGTGTGTCAACAGAGGCTGCCTGTTTACACCTGCATGTAAACCCTCCTTAGCAGCTCACTGGAGCATGTGGAGAACTTCGGTGTGATTCCTTCATTAGGACTTGGTAGGGTTGCTGATGAGTTGACAACTGCAAGTAGTATTTGGTTGGTCTTATCAAGGTCAGAGGATCTGCAGAATTAACAATCTGTAGATTTTTTTAAAAAGAAAATAGACTGTATTTTTAATAAGATTATAAAAGTAGCTGAGAGCCTCTGAGACATGAGGGCTTGTTGATGCAGAGTAAGGAGGGAAGATTGACAGGGTTTTAGAAAAAGTTTAGAATAAAAAGAATTGGAGATGAAATCTTGGCTCTGGTAGAAGCACTCTGTGTGTTTAGCTTGCAGTTCATTTTCAGGGGGCAGTGATTCCATGGTGCTTTAATTTTGGGCAGAAATGAATGAAACTTTGGCACTAAGGTGTGAGCTCCTAAACTGGTATTTCACCCTCAAAGGTTTTCCTGGGCCACTTTGACCTCCACAGGCAGTCACAGTCTTTAACAGCACACTCTGGTACAATGTATGCTGTACTGCTTCATGCCTCTGACAGACCTGTTTCCCAGGCAGTGCTTCTTGCTGGGATCACTCCAAGATCCATAGATCCTACTGGGGGGCTTTCAGTTGGATTTCAAGTGTTTACTTTTGACCAAGAATCTCCCCAGTGATGCTGGACTTGCCTTTCTGAGGCCCTGCTTATGCTGGAGGAATTAGTACCTATGAATTAGGCTGTGGTTTGAGAGCCCCTGTCAGCAGCAGCACTGGTACCAGTGTGAACACTGGTGTGAACAGGCTCGGGGCGTGCAGTGTCAGGGGAGCTCCCAGAGCTCCGCGGTCACTCTGCACCCAGGTGTTAATTACCCAGCCCAGACCATGCTCACGAGCCTCTCCTGGTACTCTGCACTGGGGAGCAGCACAGACACCTGGGGGGGAACCCCAGCAGAGGATTCCCGATGGAGTGCTCCTTATCAGAGCCTGCCAAGCCTTCCAGATGTACCACAAAGTCTGTCTAGTCCTGGAGGCTCTGGGGGCAGGAGGGAATTCAGGAGGAAAGTATTTTGTGGTTGCAGCGGGATGCTGGCTGCCATTTCCTATTGGGAGAAAGGACACAATTGGTCTTTACATCTTAAATTTTGTCAGGGCACCTAAGATCCTACATGGGCATATTAATTTGGATGCTCTGAATCAGAGCAAGCATCGATAAGCAGGGCTGTTAAGAAATCTCTCCTCACTCATGCACATCAGGAACATTTTCCTCTTTGGCATGTGTTCCTCAGTTCCCTAACAGTACAAGCAAATTGGAAAGTTCAGCTGTCATTTGGGGAAGGTCATAGATCACACTAGCAGCCTGAGTAATCCAAGAGGTTTTAAGTATCACAGCATTTAGTTTAAAGTGAAATTTGCTCTGACAGGGGCTGGCAGACCGATAGGAAAAAGAAATATTTGTGCTTGGAGAAGTGCATGTGTAGAGACCTCGAGTATAACTGATGGCTGGAAGTGATTTCAGTCTAAAAAAAACAAATCATTAAGAGAGTGCATAGGGGTAAAATACACAGTTCATATTTTAAAGGGTCTCAAAATGGACCAGCAACTGAGGTTAGCAGTACATAGTAATTAGCTGGGCTGTTCACTGTTTAACTCCATGAGCCCCAGGCGTGGGGCTGAGCTTTGCACAAGAGCACAGTTGTGCTGTGCCAGGGTGGTGGCGAGCGCCACTCTCTGTGCGCATGTGCAATTTGTGAGACAAAACTGCCTGCAGTGACTTGGCAGATTAAGGCAGCAGCCTGAGCCATTTATGTGAGGGGGTGTTGTGGTGCTGCGTGATCCATATCCACACTACAACTGCAGGGTTGCCTCCACTCTGCTGGGTGTATCCAGTTATATAGGAGTGAGCACTGGGAGGAAAAAATACTAAGGCAGGGATGAGTATTGCTGCCCCAGTGGCATAATTATGTGTGACTAACTTTAGGGGAAGATAGGCTGGTGCTTGCTCTGTTGAGCACTGAGTTTCCTGGTAGATGCTGTAGCTTAAGGCCAACAACACATTTTTCTTACGAGCAAGCCTTGAAGTTGATTGCTGGTATAAATCTGAGCACACATGGCACAAATCATGATTTCAGGCCAGTTGTTATCCAACAAGTGTTTACAGCCACAGAATTGCCATCTCTGCTGGCTCTCCCCTTCTGCTGTTCTTGGCAGAAGGGGCAAGGATTCATCAGGACTTGTTTTGAAACCCATCTTCACCTCAGTGGGTTATGCCCTTGGCCTGGCAGCCTCCGGAGCGAGCCAGACTTGGGTCTCCAGGCGCGTGTTGGCTCTGTGGTTGTCCTACCTCTCCGTCACCTCCTGGGCTCAAGACCCTTCCGTTCAACTCCAACAGGCTCCATGCTGCAGGCTGCCAGTGCAAACAATCCAACAGGCAAAGCTGGTATGCTTCAAGAGCACTAACATGTAACAATGAAGCCAATTTTTTCCAGCATGGTCGAGACTTCATTTACTTCAGGGAAATATTTAGATAGGAGAGAGTAGTGATTTGATCAAGGTGTTTTAATGTGATTTTCTTTTCTTTTTTTTTTTTTTTTTTTTTTGACTGTCCAAAGCAGTTATCAGCTGATCCATCTCTTCCAGTTTTCTTCAGGACACTAACATATGTCTGAACCATTTGGAAATAACTGATATTCCTCAGAGTTTAAACTCTAGGGATCTTTACCTAATTACTTACACATTTATAAAAAAAATATTAAAAAGCTGATTTGTTGAGAATGTGATTGAAACCATATTTTCCCTGCTCTCGTTATCAATTTAAATACATTTAGAAGTTCTTTGAATAAGGATTACTGAGCTGGAAGTGGCTGGAAGAGCTCAGCCTTCAGGGATAGAGGCTCATTGCCACCGCGTGGCTCAGGGTGTTACTACACCTCACCCCAAAAAGCCAGTGGTGGTTTAGCTTGAGGGTGTATAAAGGGGTTCAGGAGAGGTTTCAGGCTCCTGTTTTTCTTGTGTCCCTCTTTGCCACAGTAAACCTGAGGATGGCACTACTGTGAGCCAGGGCATGGCTGCTACGAGCTTGACTTGCAGTCAGCAGCCCCAGGCACCCTCAGCATCCTCACTCCCCTAAATATCATTCCAGAATGAGCTTTTCAGCTTTTCATTTTTTGCAGAAATGCAAAAAGCCCCTATTCTACCACACTTGTATTAAAAACAACTTATCCACAACTAACATTGTTATAGTCACAGAAAACATAATGGAAAGATAAACCCAGAAAAGCATTTTCTGTTAAAATAGCTCTTCATTTTAAATCAACTGTAGATATTTAAGGATCTTTGGAAGAAAGCAATGGAATTCCTGAGCTTAAAGGTAGCCTTAAAGGGTCCTGCTTCTCTGCAGTGTAACGTATGTGGTATCACTGGGAATTTGTAGAAGCACAACAGAACCAGACTCTCCACTTCCAATTCCCACTATGCCTTCTTTTAGTACATTATTAACTCCTGGCACTGGCAGTACTGAAAGAATCCTTAAGGAATTAGCATTGGTTTATAGTAGTTTGTTAACAGGTTTGTTTTCTGACCTGCCAAACAAACTGGTCAGCTTCATGCTTGTCCTTGTTGGCTTGTTCGCAAGAGCTTTGGGCCTGATATTGAGACACTGCAGCCAAGGGCAGCCTGGGTGAAGGTCTGTCTGTCAATCCCTTGGCACACTGCAAATCAGTGACAGAAGAGAGGCAGGGACTGGCTAAGGTGAGTGCTCGGTTTGGGGTTTCTGGATATGAGAGATAAACACAAAGTAACAGGATTTATCTTAATCCCTTCTTTCAAGAGTCTTCCAAAGCTTCAGGCCTGATAATGAAAAAGCAGTTGTTTGCCAGGTACAAAGGAGGCATCTGGGGAAGGTGCCTCAGGGGTCACCAGCTCATTTCCTAATGGACTTGAAAAAGCGTGGTTAGGACTTTGGAGTGGATACAGGAAGGAATGGGTGGCCAGAGGCAGGTGTGGAGCCAGAGGAATGCATTCACAGAGCTTTGCACCACTGCAGCATACACCAGGGCCACTCTACTTCTCTCTGCTGTGCTGAAGGGTAATCAGCCTGTAAGGTCTGATGGCTCTGTGCAGGAGTCAGGAGATGGGTGTTGCCAATTCAGATACACACAGGCAGATGTGGAAATGCAAAGCACTTCCAGGACACAGCATTTCTCAAGATACATCCAGGTAAAACAGTGATTTTTCTCTGCAGCTTGGCTATTAATTGTGTCCCTTCCCTCTCAGAGGACAAATCTCAGCCTCAGACCTTCCACCTTCACCTGACTATCAGAATATCCCATGAGTGAACTAGTCTTCTGAGAAACCAGACACTAGGGATCCTTTTCTATGACCTCCCTGAGATCCAATCCAAGGAAAGTGCCTTTGTGAGGACAGAGTGATGGACATGGTCCCCCCCATGCAGCTGAGCCCTTTCAGTCCAACCAATTGAGCAGTGCCAGCTTCTTGCTGAGCCAGGGCCCAGGGCCCATCCATTGTACATCTTCTGGAGGGGTCGTTCTTTCCCAGCCTTGACTGTTGCATAACCCATGTTCCATATGGATAATTAGCAGTAATGAGGTTCAGCTTTTCCCCACTCCAAAAGCACTCTGGTTCTTTGTGTTTTGACAGTCTTCGGAGGGGAGGTTCAGCTCCTTTCAATGCATCTTTAGTCAGACAATAAATCAGGATCCTTTTCCATTTGTCCCTCTACTGAAGTGGAAGCTAAGAAATGACATAGCCATGAAAAGGCAGTAATCCAGTGTATTAGGCAATGCTCATTTTTCCCCTACCTCCTGCATGAGTTACTGTTGAACGTGAAGTATTTGCCACTTTTCCCTATGCAGTTCTTGTATTTTAGTATCTAACTCGTTGTGGGACTTTTTAGGTGTAAAAGTTGCTGTTTTACATGAAAAATTAATTATCTTGTCTCATTAGTACATAGCCTTTCAGTATGTGATTAATTCCTTCTGCCATTTGGCTGCCAGTCTTGTATCCCACCAGAAATACCATCTTTTACTGAACTGTGGTGTTGTGCTAGGCATTCTCACTTTTAGCTGATGTTCTCCATGCACCTCAGAAATGAACTGAAGGCAGGGAGTGAGACTGTTCAGATGTGCTGTGTAGGGCAGGGTTACAACAGACTTTGCCAGAAGCCTGAAGGACATGGTAACTTTAGTGTACAGAGGGAGACACTGAGTCATGAAAGTGCTTGGGCAGTAAATCCATGAAAGGAGAGAAGACTTTTGTCTCTTCTGGGATTCCTCCTGGGCCTGAGAGCCTTTCCCTGATAGGAGTTGCACTGATTTCTCTGCAGCATTTGTTTTCCCACCAGGGAAGTGGTGTCCAGAAGGGGAACATAGCTTGCAAAGTTGCCTCACAAAACCATCTCTGTGGCAGGAGCTGGAGACACCAGTACTGGTGTGCCTTCCCTACCATACAAACCCCTGCAGTTTCTCTCTCCTTGTTTTTTTGTAGCATTGGAGTGGATGCATTTGGTCAGACCCCGGGGGTTCCCGGACGCCCGGCGACTGCGTATGGCTACCGGCCGGATGAGCCATACTACTACAGCTACGGAGCGCGGTGAGCCTGGCCAGCAGCACCTGTCCCCTGGTAATGCATGATTGTACCACGATGGCTCCAGCACTCTGTATCCTTTGGCATGTGTAGCTCCACATAAACTTACCCTTCCTGGGTCCAGTGTGTTAGTGACAGTGTTTACTCTTTGGTTGCTCTATGTTATTATTTTTGTACAGTAACTGTGACTTGAAAGCAGGAATTGGAAACTACTGGACTGGAAAGTGTCACATTATGTATATTAAGCTACTAATTTAATTTCTATTAAATATAAAAACCTGTGTGGTCAGCAGTGGTGAATGTGTTTCTAACCAATGTTTCACGTATTTTACAAGGCACTTAAGAAGAGTGCTTCATGTGCAGTGTGTTTAACATGGACTGTTTCCCTCTCACACTTCAGACACAGGAACACCATTAAGCCCCAGCATCTCCTGGCACTGCCCTGACACATAGTTTGGACCAAAGTCCAGTCCTAGGTCTTAGCACTTTAGTAAGGGAAAGATGGCACAGATTCACTCCCCTGGAGCTTCAGACATTTACAGTCTATTTTAAATGCTTGAAAACACTTAAAATTAGAAACTACACAACAGAGTACCTTTACCCCAGTGTCTAAACAGAGTTCTGTGGGCTGAGAGAAGACAGACAACATCCATCCTGAGGGCCAGCAAGAGAAAAAAACACTGTACCTTGGTTTAGAATCCAGAGGCAGAGCCTTTACCCCAGCTTCCCTATCTGGAAATACAAATCCATCCTGTCCTGCTTGCTTCTGGGGTTTAAGCTGGCTCTAAGCACGGATCATTGAGCAGCAGAGACAGGCCAGGACCCCTTAATGCTGGACTCCCAGTATGGTGATTGTTTTATGCCATGTTTTGAAATGCAACCTGCAAACGGAATTCAGGCTAAAGCTGTTCTTCAGCTGTGCATGCCCACTGTAACAGATGGAAGAAAGGGATGAAAATGCCCTCTCTGCCACAGCTATCAAGGCAGCAGTTCAAATTTTCACTTTTTAAAATAAAAGTTACCGCTACCTCATCCTTTTTTCTTTTGTTAATGCCTATTGATTTGCAGATTTGTTCTTCCTCCGTCATTTATGGCTTAAACAGAAAGCTGACTTGCATCAGGGGCTGATCCTACTAAACAAGTCACCAGTAATTCCATAAGACTGGGGTCTGTGCTGGGAAGGTGATCTTCAGAGGCATGGGATTGTTTAGGAAGCTGACAAATTCTCAGACTTCAAAAACACCTTTGAAATTAAAATTGTTTTGAAACCCTGTGTTATCTTTACAGAGTGTGCAAGTACTTTAATAAGCACCGTTACTCCCTGTGTTTCAAGCTGCATGACTGGAAACGAGTCTAAAATTAGCCATGGTATTTCTTACCAGTTTCTAGCCTTGTCCCTGTGCTGGCTTCTTGTTCAGGGCTTCACTCTGGAGGTAGGTGGAAGAACAGTATTGCCAAGATTAAGTAGTATTTTTTAAATTATTTTCTCTACCATTTTTAACTAATTCTTACGCAGTTTCTTAGAACACATATAAGATCTCACTAAGAAACATGGCAGAAAACTTGAACTACAGTAATGGATTTCCAGTGTTGTACCTTTCTAGATTCTTTCCTTTGCTCTGAGCCCACAATGGATTTGCCCAGAGGTTGTGCCACGTTTAGTCAAAAGCTTTCAGATATTTTTATTAGTTATAGCTGTGAGAGAAATTCCCCAAACTGCACACTCAGGCTTTTCTTCTGCGACTGGCACTCGCTCATCAGGCTTTTCCAGAAATTAGTGTGAAGTTATTTAAAGCAGTTGCCCTTCTCATGGAATGTGTTTTGGGGGAAAAAAAAAATGAAGTGGGTCCCTGGAGTATATGCAAACTATCAATGAAACTGAAGGAGCCTTTAATTGGAAGCTTCAGGTTAACGAGGAGCTGCAGTGGAGCTCCAGCGAAGGGGTGGGTGTCTGTAATTGTAATACAGTTGTGACCATGCTGAGAATAAATGGCAGTGGAAAAATCTCTGGCTGCATTTTTAGTATTTGATGTTAGGAGTTTATGGGAAAAGAATAAAATATCAAGTATTTGTAGCTTTGCCTGGTAGCAGCTAAGAAAAGAACATCATTTATCTGCAAACAGAGCTTGGTAAAAATTACTCAGCACTTAGTAGCCTGAGGACAGAGCCTGCTAGTCAAGATGAAAACCAGCTGTGCCACTGCACTCTCATGACAGGAGAGAGGCTGATTTTCCCTTTAATTACAGTTCTTGAGCAAGAAAAGGGAAAAAAGATAGGAGTACGTAGACTTTTCAATCTGTATCACATTTCTTGTGGGTGTTGGAGGAAGACGGGAGAGTCTGACCTGTTTAATTACCTGTATTTATGAATTTAGTCCCTTGGTAGTGTATCCTGCATAAAACAGGGTGAGGAGGGATCTGCTTTCTTTTAGCAACATCTGCAACTTTTGTCCTCTTCTTCCTGGTTTCTCTCCCTGGCTTTGTAGAGCTCCTCTTTTCTTTCCCTACAGCAGCAATCCCAAACCATCCCAGGAGTATCCTGTTTCCCAGCCTGCTGCTAATTAATTAATGAGTTTGGTTAGGCAAGTGTTTTAGATATAATTAGGCTGTAAAGTTAATAGCACAATGAAATAAGCAATGGCTGAGGAGCTCCTATGTCTGGTAGCTATTAGAGAAGCTTTGTGCAGATGTACGGGCTCATTTCTGGGAGCAATCTGCTCCATGCAGCTGCCTAAGATACTGTGTTAAATTACTATTTGTACTACACCAGTATTTTAGGAACAGGGTGGGGGAAAGCAAAAGTAAACAAATATTCTCATCCCTGAGAGCTCATGGAGGACCTGATTCAAGGTCTTTCAAATATCCAGGGGGTTGTGGAGCTGTCTGCTAAGAGTTTAACATGTGCATTTCATTCTAAAATCAGACTGCCGTGGTTCTGCTTAATTTAATCCACTCTGGATTAAATGAAACAGGAACAAGATGTGTCTTCCTCTGGAATAAGCAGAACAAGCTCTCTTTAGATACAAGAGATTTTGGGCCCCTCTGGCAGGTTCTTTAATGGAATTCCTATAGTACAGGACTGGTAAGCTCAGCTGTCCACTCATCATGGCAGGAGGCTGAGAATAGCGACAACTTCCATTCCTTCTGTGACCATCCTCAAAACCCATGAAACACACAAAGCTGGTCCAATTCATGTCGCCCTTGAAGCTCTTGTGATCTGCTCATTTCTTCCTTCAGGTTAAGGTTTTGGGGTTTTCTTTTCTTCTGAAAGAGCTCTGAGGTGCCAGGAGGGGTGTTGGAGCTGCACAGACAATGGGGGACTGCACTCCCCTGCATGCATTTCATAGGCACAAGGTGACATTTGCAGCCAGTTGGTCTGGACACCCACTTGAATAAAAACATGGACTTTTCCAGAGCTGGAAATAATATGTTGGGGTCCCTGCCCCCTAAAAAAGGAAACCCACTTCCGTTCATTAAGAAATTGAGAAGTATCATTAGCAGCAAAAAGCTACTGTACTGTAGTTGTAATTAACATGGCCCTGCAGGAGTAGGACATCACTGGAAAAGGCATCAGCTGGGAGCACCACTGCAGCCTTGTTTTTTCCCCCTGCCTTTTCCAAAGGTCCTCTGGCCTGGAAGAGGATGAGCTGGGGAACATCTCTGCAGTACTGAGAGCACCTGCACTACTGTGCTGGACAGAATGGAGCTGTGACTTCCCCATCCCTGGGGGTGTTCAAGGCCAGGCTGGACAGGGCTTGGAGCAACCTGGTCTAGTGGAAGGTGTCCCTGGCCAGGGCAGGGAGTTGAAATAAGATGAGCTTTAAGGTCCCTTCCAACCGAAACCATTTTAGGATTCTAAAACAAATGTTCCCTAGCTGTCCCTTTAGACCTTATATGCTCTACTCCATTGAAGTGATTTTTGCTCCGTCCCCCTCTACAGTCACCAGCTGTGTGTCTCTCCACTATGCCTATCTTTTATTGCCCAACTGACTTAAATAACCAGTTCCAATCCTAAGGAGGCATTTGCTAGGAGCTCTGTAATCCTGCTAGTTCCCCGTCTCTTCCCTCTGCCCTTGAAAGACGAGGGGGGTTCACACATCCCTCATCAGATCCTGGGTTGTTCTCTGGAGGAGCCCACGTTGGCTGGGCTTAGGGAAGGCAAAGGGTGACGTTTGGGGGCAGAAGCCCAGCTGGGGTTTTTGTGCAGCAGCTGGTGACAGGGCCCTGAGGAGGGCACACCCCTCGGTGCCACTTCAGTCTGTGTGGAACAATGGAATCACATGGGAAAAGCAGGTAAAGGGAAGGAATGCTTCTCCACAGAGGCAGCCCAGCAAAGGAAATAAACCATAAATGATGCAGAACAGCCAAAGTTTGCTTTTTCTTCCTGACAGCCACATGAATCACACCATAGCCTGAAGCTGGAACCAAGTGCTGTGAGTAGAAATCAGTTGTTGCTTATTAAGAAGTTTTTATCTTTACCTCCAGTTGTTCACGTCTTCTGACCTTCTGCCTTTGCCTTGCCACAAACACACACACACACAGGACATACAAACCCACACTTGGCCCCTCCAATAAATGTGAGTAACGTTCACAGTTCCCCTTAGTTTGCACTTTGGGGCCAGGATCTTTTTTGGTGTCGGGTGTCCCATTTGAGCCAAAGACTCTGGATCTTTCCTGCCTTCGACAGATAGAGGTGGTGTACCTGAACTTTATTTAGATTCTGTTCCTGTGTGCATTATATTACCCTGTAATGTGCGACATACTACATGTCATATTATCTATGACCCATTTTACTTTCCTGCACCCTGCTCCTCCCATCATATTTATGCTTTTTTAAAAATGCCCCAGATCATCCATCTACCAGCATATCCTGCCAGAGGAGCAGACTTTTCCTAGCACTGTGTCCCCACATTAACCCTGACATGCCACCTTACAGCCCTCCCCATGCACAGTCACAGGAGAAACCCTCTCTCCTTGCTCGCCTGAACAGATGGTGAGGCTCAACTGATCGGAGTTCGGGTGTGGATCTGAAGGAATCCCTTTTGCTATCCAGGGAGCTGTGCTTTAGCTGTGCTGAAGGGACTGTGGCACAGATGAGCCACCGTCCAGCAGACCTGTGTCTCTGGGATCATCCGTGCTGCCCAAGCACTGGAAAGCTTCACTAGAAATGGAGGGGGGAAAGCGTATTGCTAAAGAACACACTCTACACAGTTCATGCTGGATTTGACAGCACAAAACTCAGTGCAGGTTAAACTCGTAGAGCTGAGTTACTGAAGAGAGCCAAGGTGCTTGCACAGCTCAGACCACCTGTGTTAAGCACTCTGCCTTGGCCATTAAATCTGCGTCTAGACGAGGCCACGGGGCTGGGCTGTGCTGCTGTTCAGAGTGACTGAGCAAACCACATCCTAACCTCCTAGCGCTGCAGGAAACTGGAATAATACCGGCGTTATGAAAATAGCGTGTGAAAAGCCCAGACCTCCCACCGCTCTGGAGTCGTTCCTTTCAACCTTCGCTCCGCCGTCCAAAACGCTCACGTGAAATCTCTCCCCGGAGTCACTTTACGCCGCAGCACGGAGAGCAATTAGTTTTAATGGCATTAAATGGATCCCCTCACGCAGGAGTGTCAGACCACCTGCCTCGCTCGCACCCTGCCGGCCCCGCTCCCGGGCTGGCGGGGAGGTGGCACCGGACGCGGCCCGGGGCACTCGGGGTGCAGGCGGACCTGAGCAGGGCACGGGGAGGGCAAGGGCATTTAAAAATGTCCTCTAAAAAGGACACTGAGGGGCAGGAGCGTGTCCAGCAAAGGACAACAACGCTCGTGAAGGGTCTAGAAAACGTCTTGTGAGGAGCGGCTAAGGGAGCTGGGGGTGTTTAGCCTGGAGAAGAGGAGGCTCGGGGGGCTCTCATCGCTATCTGCAACCACCTGACAGCAGACTGTAGCCAGGTGGGGTCGGTCTCTTCTGCCGGGCCCGCAGTGGGAGGACGAGAGGAAATGGCCCAGCTGAGACAGCGGAGATTCAGATTAGATAGTAGAAAAAAAATTTTCACCGTCAAGATGGTCAGGCATTGGAACAGGCTGCCCAGGGAGGTGTTGGAGTCACCATCCCCGGAGGTGTTTAAGAGGCGTCTGGATCTGGCGCTGGGTGATGTGATTTACCGGTTCCCGTGGCAGTGCTGGGTGCACGGTTGGACTGGATGATCGTAAAGGTCTCTTCCCACCCTGACGATTCCACGATTCCCTGATTCTAAGGGTGTCTGGAGAGAGACTCGCCCTC
>VZTE01004305.1:159384-178522 GCA_013397775.1 Eulacestoma nigropectus
GGGGACAGGTGGGCGGGGGACTGGGACAGGCGGGGCGGCGGGCCGGGGGTGTTGTCTGGGGTCGCCATGGGGTCTGACGGGCGTGGGGGCGGTGGACGGGGCGAGCACGGCCGGGCCGGGCCCTGCCAGCCGCGCTGGGGACGCGGTGCCGCTGCCGCCCCCGGGCCGGGTGAGACCCGCGGGCAGCGTGTGCGGTGGGGGCTGCAGCTCCTGGGCAAAGAGCAGCTCCGGCAGGGGCGGCTCTGGCTGTGCTCTTCCCGCAGCCGGCGTTATGCGGTGTTCCTGGGGAGCCTGAGTGTTAAAAGTGTGCTCTCCGCGGTGCCCAGGGTTGGACCGGCTTTGAGGGAGTGCGATTGAACCGGGCTTCCTTCCCACAGAGGCTGCTGATCTCCCACCTGCCTGCGAGCGACTGCTTGTGCAGGGTGCCGGGTGGGCATTTGAAGGTGTCAGGTTGGGAAACCTCTGCCTTTGGGAGCAAAGCCCCCAGCACCTCTGAGAGCACTTCCAGGAGGCTCTGCTGGCGTGGGAAGTGGCGGGCAGGGGGCCTGGAAAAGCCGGGAACTGCCTCTCTCTGAGCTGTGAAGTGCCACGGCTCGGTGTGTGTTTCAGGTGAATATCCTGTATGCAGCTGTCATTCACTCCACAAGGAAGCTAAATTGAAATTCAGTAGCAAATCCACATTGTCCTTAACTACCAATCCCTCTGGCTTTCCCTGCCGGGCTCCTCTCCATCCCAGGGTGTGCTGTGTGTTACATCTGACGTTCATGTTTACAATTTGTTGAAAATAAGATACAAAAGGGTTAATGCTCTTAACTCATAGTTGCGTGAGTAATGGTTTATTTTAGCTCTGGAGGGTTCATCGAAAGGTTGTAGCCACACCTGGGCATAGACCTTTGCAGATGCTTTTGCCAGCTGGAGTTTCAATAGCCATAAAAAAAGCTGAAAAGCTCGGGTTCCATAGGCTGCTCTTGTCCCTTGGCTATTTGGGACAGTTTGATACTGAGAGTTGCTGCGTGCGTCCTGAGAGGAGCTCCCCTGGAGAGGGGAGGTGTGTTTGCAGCTGGCTGTTGTACAGCAGCACTCAGGTAGAGCGCAGGCATGAGAATGACTCTGGTATTACAATATTTGGCATGAGAAGGATGTGGAACTGTTGGAGCAAGTCCAGAGGCCATGAAATTGATAAGGGGACCGGAGCACCTCCCCTATGGCTGATAGGGTTGGGGTTGTTCTGCCTGGAGAAGGTTGCAGGGAGACCTCATAGCAGCTTTCCAGTATCTGAAGGGGCTGCAGGGAAGCTGGAGAGGGACTCTTCATCAGGAACTGTAGTGACAGGACAAGGGGGGAATGGCTTCAAACTGAACATTGGAAAAATTAGGTTAGGCTTGTGGAAGAAATTCTCCCCTCTGAGGGTGGTGAGGCTCTGGCACAGGCTGCCCAGAAAAGCTGGGGCTGCCCCATCCCTGGAAGTGTCCAGCACCAGGTTGGATGGGGCTTGGAGCACCCTGGTCTAGTGGAAGGTGTCCTTGCCCATGGCAGGAGGGGTGGAATGAGATAATCTTTTAAAGTCCCTTCCAACCCAGACCGTTCTGTGATTCTGTTCCTTAACTGTGGGTGTCTCTGAAGTCAGATATGTCCATGTGTATTTGGAGGAACCTGAGGCATCAGGTCAGCCCAGATACTTTCAGGTGTCTTGAGTGAAATCTGAGTGAGAAATCACTGAAGTAGGACAACTAAATGAGGCGCAGCTGGAAAGAGCAGAATGCAGAGAAATGCATTGGCTGTGCACAGGAGCAGCAGCTGGTGCCTTGCACACAGGTGAGGAGGGTTAACTTGGGGCAGCCAGGGCAGAGCTCCCAGGTTCTGGCTGGAGAGGAGAATATTCTGTCTGGGGGCAGCATGAATGCTTTCGTGCCAGGGAGTTCACCAAAAAAATTCAGTTTAGAAGTATGTGCTGTTGCTGCATTGTGTTTCATTTTCACCTGTCAGCCCCTCTGACAGGTGCTGGGAAGCTGCATTTAGACTTCCATAACTTACCCTTTATTTCTTAAAGGTCCCATTAAAGGAATCAGTGCTGAAAAGTGCAGATCCATGCCTGACACCCAGAGGGGAGAGAATGAAGAAGTTGCAAGTTTTGTAGTTAATTCAGTTTAGATTTTAGGTGGATCGGGACAGAGAAGCTCATTTAAAAACCCCTCTCCCCCCCATTTTGGACTGCAGGGGTTGTTGTGTCCTCACTTGATACCCTCTGGGGGATTAAAGGAGCCAGGAAGCCATATCAGACCAGCTCCCTTTTTCTCCTAAGCACTTCTGACCTCAGGGCTCGTGAGAGACCTAACTGGAGACACAGGTGAGGGGCCAGAGCAGCAGCTTTGGTGGAACAGCTCTGCTGGGGAGGTGGGAGGCTCCTGTGTTGTTGCCTTCCTGAAACCTCAGGTCACGGCTGGAAACAACCACAATAAAGCAATTCTCCAGTTGAAAGAAAAAAATGCTTGGGGTTGGGCAATTTCCCCCACTTTTCCTGAAAACTGAGGGTTTGCTCTCTCCTTCTGATTTCTGGTGAAGGTTTGCTGACTTCCGTGTGCAGACAGGTTCAGGTCTTGCCCATGGCCTGTGATCACAAGCCTGATGACAGAGCATGTGCTTGGTCAGTGTTTTCCAAAAGAGCCTCTGCAATCAGCATGTTTGTTTTACTGGTTTTGTGTGTGAGGAAATGGCATAGAAATCTGTGTCAGCCTCTTCCTGACAGGCTGTGGGAGGAAGGAAGGGTTGGCAGGCAGAAGGAATATTTGTCACATGGAGAGAAGGTAATCAAGGGGGAAAACATGCTGCTTGAGGAGGGTACCTGGCTATAGGTAACCCCCTGAAATCAATCAATCTATCTATCTATCTATCTATCTATCTATCTATCTATCTATCTATCTATCTATCTATCTATCTATCCTTCCTAATTCACTGACATCTTCTCTGGCTTTGGAGAGTTGAGGAATGGTGTTTTTAAGAAAGCCAGAGGCTCCTTGTGGAGTGGAAGTCACACTTCCTAACTGCTGACTGTGCTTAATGTCACTTAAACCCCTGGAGTGGGTGTCTATGTGGCTGAGGGTGTTGGTGGATCCTGCTTTTGGTGGATCCCATCTTGGTAGCCAGGTCAGGGGTCAGCTGTGGATGCTGCACTGTGTCAGAGCTGCTGGTGATGCTGACACAGGTGCCAGTGCAGTCCAAGCCCCACAGCTGAGAGCTGCTCACCTGTTGATCTTTTGTGGACATTGGGTCTCCTTTACAAAGTAAACTTTGGGGATTTTATTCTTATCCTTAAACTCAAGGAGAGGATACCGGCAGGAGTAGGTTTTTCATGGCTGTTTCATGCTTTGCAGAAAATGCTCTGAAGGTGAACTGGACAGTGCCTGCCAGAACGAAATCTGTCCAAAGGAAGTCCTCCTTCACCTAAAGCCTGTTTGTGGTGAGGAGGGGACCTGTGTGAGGGATGGGCTCGGAGAACAGTGCTTTGAAGAGCTACAGCCTGGAAGAGCCGCCGTTCACGCTGCCCACCGGCCACACCATTTACCCGTCCGTGCTCCAGGATGGCAGACTCGCCTCTGTGTTCGTGTACAAGCGGGAGAATGAGGATAAGGTCAATAAAGCTGCCAAGGTACTGCAGTGTGCCCGGGACACACTTGCCACAGCTGTCCCTCCTTTTATTGGAAGGGTGGAAATCAGTTAATAGGGGTCCAATCCTTGGGAGTGAGGGCAGGAGAAAAGGTGGAAGCCAACCCTGGCCATGGGGCAGAAGGGGGTTGGCAGCTGCCAAGTTCACTGTGTGCTTCATGATGGGGGCAGCAATGTTCAGACAGCAGTGCCTGCCTGCCTTCGCAGGGTGCTGCCTCTTCCTGCAGATGCAAGTCAGGGTATTTCTTGGGTGAATCCCACCCAAAATACCATATTTATTATGAGTAAGAATTTTATTCTGTGTAAGATTTTCTCTGTCCAGTGCCAGCAGGGAGCCTACAAGACAGATAGACAAGAGTATGTAGTGACAGGACAAGGGGAAATGGCTTCAAACTGAGAGAGAGTAGGTTTAGATTGGATATCGGGAAGAAATTCTTCTCTGAGAGTGGTGAGGCTCTGGACAGGATGCACAGAGAAGCCATGGCTGCCCCATCCCTGTAGTTGTCAAGGCCAGGTTGGACAGGGCTTGGAGCAACCTGGGATAGTGGAAGGTGTCCCTGCCCGTGGCAGAGGGGTGGAATGAGACGATCTTTAAGATCCTTCCAACCCAGACCACTTTATGATTCTGTTTCAATGTATTATAAAAATTTCTGCAGTGAGTGAGGAGGTTTGCTGGGTGCTTGGTGAGGAGCAGGGATGGGCTGTCTGAATTCCATGAGAAAACATGGCTAAGGGGGCAGGACTAAGCTCTGCAGCCAGAGGAGATGCCTCAGATGAGGTCTAACAGATGTCTTTGTTTCTGGAAGCACCTGAAAACCTTGCGCCACCCTTGCCTTCTGCGCTTCCTCTCCTGTACTGTGGAAGCAAATGGGATCCACCTGGTCACAGAGCGGGTGAGGCCCTTGGAGATGGTCCTGGAGACGCTCTCTGCTGCAGAAATCTGTGCAGGGATCTACGATGTGTTGCTGGCACTCATCTTCCTCCATGACAGGGTAGGTACCTCTGGCAGCATCATCAGGCTCTGGTGGAAGATGGATGAAATGTGACAGGAGAGCATTGTACCTGGGCTTGTCTGGGTGACTCATTCCTGATTCCTCCCAGAAAGACAGACAAGTGCCCCACCGTTCTTGTAGTCTGAAACTGCTAAAATTGGCTCCTTTGGAGGAGGAAGGGTAATTGAAAATGTTGTGGAAATAAGGGAGCAAGCAGTTCTCAGTTCATGGATCTGCTTGCAGTACTTCTTGCTTTAGGGAAAGGGGCTTGCTTGGCCTTGGCATTTGTTCACAGCTGTTGCCCCATGCCAGAGATTGGTGCCACTGCTGCCCTGTCCGGGCACTGTGTGTTTGCCCAGGACTGCAGGTAAATCCCAGCTCAGACTGTAGCTGTGGGGTTTTGTGTTCACAGTTGGAGAACTCCCCTGGATTTACAGTTGCATTTCAAGGGCTGTGACAATTACAGCTTTGTCTGCTCTAAAACCCTCGCCCTCCTGCCTGGCACCTGCTGGTCACCTACAAAATCCCAGAGGAACTGTGTGCTTTTTGGCAGCTTTCCTTCAAGCCCCCTGCAGCACCTAATTAGTGCTAATTAAGATTTTACATCTTCATCTATCCCCCAAGTCAGTTACCCTTTTTTGGGTTTTTATGTTTTAGGGAAACCTAACGCATAACAATGTCTGTTTATCATCCGTGTTTGTGAGTGAGGATGGGCACTGGAAGCTGGGAGGAATGGAAACAGTCTGTAACTTCAGTGAAGCCACCCCAGAGGTAAGAACCAAGCCAAGTGCACCCTGGATGCCCAGGGGAGGATTCCTGGCCTGTGGAACCAGGCCATCTATGGATGTGAAGGCCTAAGTCCTTCCACTTAGGCAGATTTGCTGTTAAATGTGTTGGCTTACCTCCAGCTCTGTCCTGAATCTTTGCTCCAAGGACACCATAACTATAAACTACATTGTATACACAGATTAATTCTCTATTAGCCCAAACGCAGGTACTTTTCTAAGGGATGCTGCTGGCTGGAGAGTGAGAAATCTTTGCCCTTCTGGACTGATAAAAAATTTTTAAGAAAAGCAAAAGGAAGATTCAGGTTGAAATGAGTCATTAAGGAAAATAATTTAAATGCCTCCTTAGCTTGTGCTGGTGGCATCTTCACTGCTTGGTAGCAGAAAGAACAATTCCTGGTCTGATTTCTGCTGCCTGCTCTGCAGAGTCATTGCAGCAGCAGGCTCAGCCTGCCCTGGGTGCCAGTGGAAGGGGCAGAGGCAAAGCTGCTGCCACCCCCCCAGCTCTGGCCCATGGGGACACCCTGTTCTGCTCCTTGGCACTGAGGGGAGATTGAGGCAGCTCATGGCCCCCTCTCGTCCTTCCAGTTCCTCTGTCACGTGAAGTCGGTGCGAGACCAGTCGTGCATCCCCTGCGAGGAGATGGTGAGTGACAGCACGTGCTCAAGGAGCTTCCTGCTGGCAGCAAAGAAAAATATGATGGTCAGGAAATATTTTTTCATTCATGTTGTATTTCCTTATGCCTAAATGGCATGGAAGTGGCTCTAGGATAATATCTGAGGTTTCCTCTGTTCCTTTTGTCCCTCCTCTGTCCCATCCCTGGTTGGGGAATGGTGTTGGGCACAGGTAATACTACTTTTCAAACACTGTGTTGCTTCTAAATCACCAAAGTTTTGCAAAAATCACAGAGTAGTTGCTGAGATTGCCCAGATCACTGTGGTCCCATGGTTGTGTAACTCTCACCATAGCCTTTTTCCTACCTGTTAGTCACTTCCTACCTATTGAGAATCCTCAGAGCTGCTTGTGCTGAAGGAGCACGCTTCTGCTCTCTAATTATCACCTGTTTCCATAGAAATACTGAAAGCTGTTGACTGCCTGCATTCACTGGGGAGTTGTTCCATCATGATGGAGTTGCTCCTTTGGGTTATAAATTCCCCAATGGGGTTTTTTTTAGCATAATATTCTACTTGTAGGGTACACAGTGGAGCTTTGGTACTATAAAAAAAAATGGAGAGTGTATATGGTGGGGGGCAGGAATAAGGACTCATGGAAAACACCAAATATTTCAAAAGCTCCTGCTTTGCTGGGGTTTTTTTTATGTTTTATTTTCAGTCTGCAGACTTCAAAATCCTGCCAAGCAGCTATGGGCACGCAAGGGATGCCTACGCATTTGGGACAACAGTTGAGAATCTCCTGACAGTTCTCAATGATCAGGGTGAGAATGACACTGGTTTATTTTGCTGGTGACAGGCCCTGTGGTTCATTCCTTGTGTGGTTGAACATTTCACCTTTTGTTGCAGCTGCCAGGAGTGTTCTGGGCTCAGTGGCTAGTGTTGTTCCTTGTTTGCAGACCTTGGCTTCTCCCGTGTTCCCCTTTTCCTGCATTTGGACGTGGTCAGATGCGGCTGGAGGTCACCAGCCTGTGTGACATGAGCACTCCCAAAACTGCTTTGGTCCTGCCTCACTTGGGGTTATGGATATGGCACGTTGCTCTTGAGTGCCACAGCTGAGAAGGGGCTGCCACTTCCAACAGAGGCAGCAGGAGGCTTCTTGGGAAGACAGTAGCACTCCTTGAAGGCCTAGTAGGCAGGCAGCTTAGGAAGAGAAATGGAAATGCTATTTTTCCCTTCCTTTTGCACTTTTGCTATCAGTTAGAGCTAAAAATAAGTTTTGGGGAGGGTGGAAGACTCCTGAACATATCTTGCTCAGTGTGGAGAGAGAAATCTAACTGTAGGTGCTCTGGATTTCAGTTTCAGCAGATATTCTCTCCAGCTTTCAGCAAACCTTGCACTGTACACTGCTAAATCCAGACCCAAAGTGTCGTCCACCACTGTCCAGCTTATTGTCTCATGAGTTCTTCAGGTAAGGACAGGAATATCAGGCCTCTCTTGGTCTTGATACTGCTTTATTTCTGTCTTGCAAAGCATTACTTTTGTGAAGGTGAGATGGGAATGCAGACTTAATCCCTACCCTTTGCAGGGATCTTTGACAAAGAGGCTCCTTAAATTAAGGAAGTGTTATCAGCCTTCCCAATGAGGTGCTGAGCAGCAGCTTTTCGGGTGTCACCTCCTTGCTGGCACTCTTGATCCACCAGCATTTGACTTGGATCCCTCTGTCTCATTCTCCCTGCTGAAAGAATGCTGGGAGTTTGCAGTCTCTTCACTATGGGTGGTTTAAGCATCAGTAAGGATTACACTTGACAGCTTTTGTTTTTGTGCTTAGGAATGATTTTCTGGAAGTTGTGAATTTTCTGAAGACCTTAACACTAAAGTCTGAGGAGGAGAAAACTGAATTTTTCAAGTAAGTGAAGGAACTGTAATGTGGAAGCTTCTTATTTCAGACATACTTCTGCCAAAGGGATTGTGGGGGGACCTAGGAAGGCTGGTGGCCAGAGGTCCTTCCTCAGGTGGCAGATTTTGATGGCTTTGGCACAACATTGTTTACTCTGTAACACCTTGGGTGCTCCAGCCAAAGTAACGATCCTATCAAAGAGGAAACTCTTCACCTCCTAGTTTCCCAGTTCCTTGTGAATGGTTTGGTGTTTGGGAGGAGCAGTCCCTGCTGGGCTCTGCATCATCCTGATGCTCCCCAGCCTCCAGAGTGATGCAGCTGCCAATGAGAGAGTTTGCATTAAGACTTGTTGGGTGAATTAATCATGCGGTGCCAAGAGTAAAGCTGTTGCCTGTAATGGATGTCTTGGCTGCAGTAGTGGAACATCTTGCAGTAAATCCCACTGTTGTGGTCCTCAAGAATTTTTCTGTTAGGGAATCTTCTGTGCAATCATGGCATTATATAGGCCTGAAAAGGGGAGAAGCTGAGTTTTTTTCTTTTTCCATATAAAAGAGCCTTGGTGTTCTCACAGAGCTGTTTTCCTGCCTGTTTTATACTTCTGTGGTCACCATCAGTTATTTTTTGTTGAGGTTTAAGTGGAGGAAGTAAGAGAACAGGGATCCTTAGCAGGAACATTCAGGGTGGTTCTCACTATCTCTGTGTCAGCAGTGTTTACTGAGGGAGGGAATGAACACTTTGCTTAAAGATGGGGGAGTGTTGCCCTTTTATCAGGCAGAGGGGCCTTCACAGCATGTGCACCATTCTCCTGGTCTCCTCCAAGCCTAGAGAAAAAGCAGTAACTGTTAATTGATATTTTAAAAATGAAAATCTGACAGACAAGAGCAGTTGCACAAAATTGAACTCTGATAAACCCAATCAGTACTCTGTTGGCCACGTTAGATGGAAGTGGTTTCAAAATGGGATTCCCTCTGTGCAAGGGAAACTTCCCTTGTGTGGTGGGTAGAACAGCCTTTTCCAAAGCAGTAGGAAAATTCTTGTGATGCACCAGGGTGTGGAGTGAGAGGAAAACTCTCTGCTGCAGTTTTGACTGTAGCTCTTCATGGGAGATGCCAGCTCTGAGGCAGTTTGATGCCGCAGCAGCTTCTTGTGCCAGCTGGATGTGCTTGTGACAACCCATGATCTGGGTGTGGGCTTTTACAGGATGTGGCTCTGGCTCCTGGTTTGTGTAATCTTTGCCTCAGGCAGTAGCAGAGGCTTCTCTGTGTAGGTCAGAGTGCAGACAGAGGGAGAGGCTGCAGTGGGACACTGTCTCTGGATGAGTCAGACACAAAAAGGGGAAATGATATTAAGGGAAACAGGCATAAATGCATGGAAGGCTGCCTCAATACTAATTGCTGTCTTCTGGAATGCAGATTCCTGTTGGACAGGGTGGCTGGCTTGTCAGAGGAGCTGATAGCATCCCGGCTAGTGCCTCTCCTACTCAATCAGCTCGTGTTTGCAGAACCTGTAGCTGTCAAGAGTTTTCTTCCTCATCTGCTGGGCCCAAAGAAAGGTGACCTTTAAATACTTCCTCATCACCATTATTACTGACAAGTTTGGAATGAATTCAGAGCAGTTGTTTCATTGAATCAAGGGAACAGTGGTGTTTCTCTAAGCAAAACAAATACTGTGACATACAGAACTAGAAAGGACAGTTATCTGTGCTTCCTCCTTCACAGTACTTGGCACTGCTCTGCTGATGCTGGGAGGAGAATTAGGAATGATCCTGGTGTCACCACTCAGTAGCTTCTGGGTGAGCCATCTTTCGTGGCTGAAGCAGCCTTTTTCATCCTCACCTCTATTCCCTAGAGCAAAGTGGGGAGAGCCAGACTAGCTGCCTGCTGTCGCCAGCCCTTTTCCAGGCTCATGTGATCCCTGTGCTGCTGAAGCTGTTTGAGGTGCATGAGGAGCACGTGCGGATGGTGCTGCTGTCTCACATCCACGCCTACGCAGAGCTGTTCTCTCGGGAGGAGTTGAAGAACATCATATTGCCACAGGTTAAGGACAGCAGACCAATGGGTGGTGTATCCTGGAATATGGGATTTCACAGAATGGTTTGGGTTGGAAGGGACTTTAAGGACCATCTAATCTAACCCCCTGCCATGGGCAGGGACACCTTCCACTAAACCAGGTTGCTCAGAGCCCCATCCAGCCAATAGGATCCACCCTCTTTAGCTTGTAGCACAACGTAGAAGGCTGATTTTATGGAATCACATCCAGTCTCTACTGAGAGCTATAGGGGATTAGAACTGAAATGGGCTGCAAAGGTAACGCTTAAAGAGGAAAGCAGTGCAAAAGCAGACTTTTGTGTTGTGGTAACATCAGTGTGTTGTTGGTGCAGGTGTTGCTGGGCCTGCGGGACACCAGTGACTCCATTGTGGCGATAACGCTGCACAGCTTGGCTGTCCTCGTCTCCCTGCTTGGGCCTGAAGTGGTTGTAGGTGGAGAAAGAATGAAGATTTTCAAAAGCTCTGCACCAAGTTTCATGAAAACTGCTGATCTCTCCCCAGAAGGTAAAAGATACAGTCAGGGTATTCTTGGGATGCTTACATGTTCTGTCCAAGAAGCGTAGGAAGAATTTCTTGGATGATTAATCTTGTTGCTGGTGACAGGTTAATTGAAAAAAAAGCTAATTTGCAGCCAAACTTGGATTTTAAGTTAGATGCTATTTGCAGATACAGAATTGATATCAGAAGAAGAGTTATATAAAAGTATCTTAAATATAGGAAATATATGGGAGAAAAGTGAAACTTCTTCCTTTAAGAATCTCTGTAAGTAAAGGAGATTGTGTGTGTGTGCGTTTGGTGGAAAAACTATATTGCCTTTCTAAAGGACTTATATAGGCAGTTATTTAATATTCCCTCTCTTCTTCCTGTTTTTAAAAATAGTAAATCTCACCTTCTTCCCCCAATTTCTATTCATAGATTGGAAAAGGAATACAAACTTCCCTATTTTATCAGCTCTCTGGAGGCTTTTCAGCTAATGCAAGTGAAGACAGTAGCCCTGCACCTGCTACATAACTTGGAACCAAGTGTACTAAGGGAAAGCTTGCCTGGATATTGAAACTAAGAATATTTATAACAAGGGAAAAGTCAGCATTTGTGCAACTTTAGACATACAGCTACCAAATGAAATAGATGACAGAGATCAGTTTAAGTGTTTGCTTCCTGTTTATGTATGTACTGGCAGCTACCACCCTTCATTAAAATCAGTGGATGGCTCATTACATTAGTTTCTTTACATTATTTATTTTACTAGACTGTAGTAAATAAACCACTTTGGATTGCAGGCTGAAACCAGGTTTATTTTTCAGAATATACTTAAAATTAGACCTGATTTAACCACTGATAAACAACAAAACCCCCACCTTTGTCCTCAACAGTGAGTGCAAAAAGTGACACAATAGGCTGAGCACGTGAGGTTTAACAAGCTGAGGGGCTCAAGCCCCTCAAAGGATGTGCCCTTTGTGAAGGGCACTGGGGGAGGGGGTGGGTTTTGTGTGTTCCTTGCAGTCCTTTCCAGTGGGCCATGTGTCTGGTGGCACTGATGATCCCTAGACTAAGCAGGCACAGCTGGCTAGGAATACAGATGAGCCTTGTGGAAGCAGATTGAGCATTGGCCCAAACTGTGCCATTCTGAAGTGGTGGCAACTGCGTCCCACACAGCTGAGGCTGGTGCGGGCAAATCAGCACCAGGGCTGATCATACCCTGCATCTCCTAAAAATTAACTGCAACCAGGTGCTTGCCAAGCTGGTTGGGCCAGGGAAATACACCTGCCTTAGGCAGCTCCAACGCATGGCCTTCACTGCCCACCACCCACCTCACCTCGGGTTGGGATATAAGGGCAGCTGTCAGTCAGCCTTCAGATCAGAGACTCCCATTCCAGGAAGCTGATCTGCCCATGGCCAGGCATGGGAGGGGGTTGGTGTAGTATCATGAGTTTGCTTATGCTTGGAAGTGCTGCGAGCAAGTGCAGTGCTTTTGTATAAGGCAGATACCAGGGGATTTGTGATGCGGTTGGGATTTTGGATCCCTGAGCCAGGTGGCAAACAGCATTTTTAAAGCATCTGCTCTGATCATAATCGATTTATTCATTGTGTATTTCTTGAAAGAACATCTCAGCAAAAACTGACTATGTACAGTTGCTGTAACTTTGTATTGGCAAGAGCTGCAGGCAGCAGGAACAGAGGAGTATTGTGTTATATATGGATCAGGAGGTGCAGCTGTTGGATTCCTGTGCCAAGCCTCACTGTTGTTCAAGTAAGAACATTCCAATGCTGCAGGCAGTTCAGCTCAGACTGACAACACACCTTGTGGACTTGTGTCCTTTCTTTTCCTTTATCCTGGCAGATTCTCCCAGTCATGACATGAGCAATCAGAGAAACCAAACCTCTCAGCCCCTGAAGAGCAATCCCAGCTTGTTCCCCAGCTCTGCAAATGCACCTGTCAAGAAGCTTCCCGTGCGACAAGACAATCCCCTGGCTTCAAAGACAGGTAAAACCTACCCTAGGGCTTCCTTTCAGAAATCAGGTTTACCAGTGAAGTGTTGCTTGAAAAGATGTGCATTTTCCCCCATGTGCCGATCTGAAAGATTCAGTGAACCAAGGAAGGCAGCAGTGAAGGAAGGGGAGTGTGATCCTTAACATCCTAGGGAATAGCTATTTGGGAAGCTGACATAGACAGACTGGGTGCCTGGACTTGAATTTGTTTCCTTATGGCAGATTCTGTGCTGTGTTTTCACCCTTCCCACAGCTCAGCAGATACTCTGGATTTACAGGCCAGCTCATTCTGACAGTCAAAGCTGATCCTATTTCCTTCCATGGCCTTTTCTCAGTCACCTGTTGCTTATCAGCAATCAGCTTGTATTGCCCCAGGGCTCTGAGGTAAATTTCCTCCTTTGAAAGCAGGAAGGTGTCCCTGCTTTCTAATCCAAGAGGAGCTTTCTTTCCAATCAGTTACTGGCTTGTTCCCATGCCAGCTGTTCCCTGTGAAGTCAATAAGTTTTAGATACAACTCCATCTCTGCCTGCACTTGCTCTCTTTAAATGGGTATGTAACACTTTTGTCTTCCACAGGTGAGCAAGGCACTCAGCCCCCTCTGAATGGAATACCTGGAAGCATCAATACAGTGGGGAGCAGCAGGAGCTCTATGACTACCTCAGAAAAGCCAGCAGAGGAGTGGCCAGACTGGAGTGAGCCAGAGGAGACAGACACTAAGAAAACTGTGAACATTCAAATTCAGCCCCAGGAGCTGCGGGGCAGCACAGGACCTTCTTTTGCTGATCGTGATGTAGATGAGAAGCCTTGGGATGACTTTGAGCCCAGGAGCCCCAGTCCTACACTGTCCTCAGGAAACTGCCCCACTGTGACACACGCCGATGCAGTTGAAAGGCTGAGGCCTCTGCCAGGTACCCATCAACTGAGCAAAGAATTCAAAAGCCTAAGACTGAGTCCCCCCACAAAGTCTTGCCATGGGAACAGCTGGAGCAATGACAAGTGGGACCATGAGGAACAACTGGGAGAAACTTTGTTGCCAAAAACCTTTCAGGAAAGGCTGAAGTCTTCATCAGAGTCTGTCTTGGGAGAAGAATTCACAATCAAAGTGAAGAGGAAACCAGTGCAAGACCCTGAGCTGGACTGGTTTGCTGACATGATCCCAGACATTAAACCTTCTTCCGCTCTTTTGATTTTACCTGAGGTGAGGACAGAAGCAGTTGTTCCCACTCGCTCGGGTGGGGTGTCCAGCAGAGAAGGTGCCTCCCAGAATGTGCTGTTTTCATCCAAATTTGCAGCAGCTGATGTGATTGAGGTAAGAGGCTCGAGGCAGGGAGTTTTAGGTGACTGCAGCCTTGAGAGGCTCCACAGCACATAGCAGCACACACAGTGCTGTAGGGCACAGCTGGCCCCTCAGTCGGAGGGTGGGTACCTGAGGAAGGATCAGCAGCACAGCCAGACAGATGAATCTTTACTTGTGAATACAAGGTGCTGAGCTCTGACTGATGCATCTTAGCAGGCACCAGGTAATGCAGTGGGCACTTGAAACAGCAAAAAGAGCTCTGTTAGAAAACAGTGAGGGAACGGACTCGATTTGTACACTACTAGAAGTACTAAGGAGTTGTAGCTCCAGCTTTTACTCTGTGCTGCTGTATCCTGGATGCAGGAATCCTGTGCTTTGTTAAGGAGAATCTTCGTTTGTCAGACAGGTAAAACAAGGCTGGATCCTGGCTGCTGAACAGACATGGTCCCATGCTCAAACAGAAGGGGCTTTCAGGCACGGAGAATGCTCAGGAGTGAAGTGTTTTTCTAGGCTCTTCTAGGAAAACCTAATACCATTGTAAATTAAGGTCTGGGAAACCAGAACTTCTGGATTACAGAGTAAGGCTTTTTCCGTGTGTTGTTTTCATGAAAGAATAGCTGAAACATTTCTCTACTTCAGAGACACAGTAGCGGTTACAAAACTGGGATTTTTTTAAGTAAGTAGATAAATCCCTGTAGCCCAGTCACGGAGACTCCAAAGACCATTGCTGTTTCCTAGGAGGGGAGGCAGTATTCCCACTTGAGCATGTAACTCCCTTAGGGAATAGGTGTTGACTTCAAGTTGTTTTGCTCATTCAGCCTCAGGAGAGCTACCCCAGGAATAACAGGGAGCATAGGGAGAGGAGCTTGGGCTGTAAACTGAAGTTGTTCATGACATTTGAAAATGGCAGTGTCCTGTGACAGAAGCACTGTCATGACCCTAACTCCATTTTGTGGGGAAGGCAGTGACTACTGTGTCAGTGGGAGGGGGAGATCAAACTTACAGTGTTAGAATACAGCAGGAAAACAGCTCTTTCCTAGGGGGAAAGAAATCATCTAATTTATAGCATCGTTTTTAAATGGAAAGTGGGTTTAAATGGAAAGCAGTAAAAAGAAAAGTAAGACTCCTTGTTAAATCTGCTTTTGTCTTGAAGGTGATTCCTCTTGTAGTTCAAAGTTCTTTAAGACCATAAGCCGCAAATACTGACAACTTCATTTTTGGGTTTTTGGCATTGTGGATGAATGCTCTGCCATCACAAGCCACACAGGCTCCTGCCTGGCTCCTGGGGCTGTGCTAAGCACACAAGTACATTCCACGTGCCTTAATGTTGATAATTTTATGTGATTCTAGGCTGAAGCTACAGGCTGGGGTGAAGAAGAGGAGTTGAACTGGGACGATGATACAAACTGGTAACAGTTCTGAAGGAGACCAAGGCGATTTATGGTGTGTTGGATCCTGTGACAGAAGTTGCTGCTTCCCCAGTACAATGGATAAAGTACCTCAGCACTGCGTTTGCCACAAGGCAGGCACTTGCTGCACAGCCATGAGATCCCATGGGGCCTGAGCTCTTGCCATGGATGCTCCTTCCCAGTCTGTGCCAAAAGCTGCAGGGGTGAGCCTGCACTCAAGCAATATGTCCAGCTGTGGTGCTGCCACTGCTCCCAGAGAGAGGACAGTGTGCTGGTGGTGATGGTGCTGATGTGCTACTGGAGGCCAAGAGTGGTGTAGGAGATTATTCCCGAACTCATCCCTGCCCGGAAAAACTGCTGACAATAAATGAAAGTCACACTGAGTTTCTTGGTTAATGTGCCTTTTTCCTTTGGTTTGTTTTTAGTTTTTTTCCCCAGAAAAGTAAAGCCCTTATAAATGGCTCCTTTTAACTTTTCAGCTAAGAGATGATTTTAAGATGAGTGTACAGTTTATTCAACTTATTTATTTCTGTTTGTATAGTTCTGTCAGTGGCAGAAAAGGTGCTAGGAATCATACAGTGATTGACCACAAACTGCTTAAGCACTGTGTTCTTTCTGCTCTTAACTGTGACCAATAAAGACTATTTTTAAAGGATCACCCTAGTGTGGAGTGGAACCAGCAGCAGAAGTATGTTCAGAGAACAGGAGAGAGCCTTAAATTGTTATTCTTGAGTGTATTTTAAAATAAAGATAAAAACACCTAGTGCCTGGTCACCTGTATGTGACAGGAACGAGGTAACTGCTACTTTTACAACAGATTTAAACCTCTCAGTATTCAGAATACAATGTCATGAAATGTTTATCTCCACATAGTAGAAGAACAAGCAATATACAAACCCACAGCTCCAGTGTCCAGTAGTGTGCACTCAAATCCATCAGTCCTTCTAGCCCCTGGCTGTGCAGGGCAGGCTGGCACTGCACCCCTCAGTCCATTCTGGTACATGAACCAAGACCCAGCAGTACTGCAGAGCATTGCCCTGTGTCACAGATTTTTCTTCTGCAGCACTCCTGGCACAAAGGCACCTCTTCCCTCCCACCAGGGAGCTGAGCTGGTTCATTGTCCCCAAGCCCTGTGCAGCACCTACCGTAAGCTGTCCCTGAGGGTGGCTATGGCTGCATGCAGAGCCTCCAGCTTCAATGCAAGCCAGGCTGGGGGGAACCCTTTCTGGAGCAGCAACTTCACAGCCTCCACTGCCCCCTCCATCGTGCCTACTGCTGCCTTGTACTGCTCCTCAGAGGGGGGGTGACAGGCTCTTTTGGCCACAGGCTGCAGATTTAAGTAAACATGGAACATCATTTTAATACTGTACTTAAGGGATCAGTCTTCATCCAAATGCAAGAAACCCTTAGGTGGAACAGAGCTGCAAGACTCCCTTGTCCTGTGAGAGTTCTTGCTGCCTGGCAGGCACTACAGACCATTAGGATATCGTACTAAGAGCCAGGAGTGCACGTGTGACCTTTTTTCTTAGAACATGAAGGGCAGCAAGGCCATCTTATCCTTTTCAGAGACTCCCCAGAACTGACAGAAATTAACAGTAGGGCCCAGATAGCTTAAGGAAGCACACATACCTCTCCTGTTGACTCCAATTCTCCATCCACTTTTAAAACTTGTGCACTCCAGGTAATCCTTTCTTGCTTCAGGCGTTCTGTTCGTGCTTCTCTTGTCTCTTCCACCTGCCTTGTCTAGGGAGAAAGCCCCAGGAGAGGTAACTAAATCCAGGCAGCATTACCAACCTTCATAGGCTCAATTTATATGCCGGAACAAAAGGGAAGGAGGGAGAGATTTTAATGTGCAGTTCAAAGAATATTATTTCTCACACACTCTTCTGATCAGAAGACTGAAGTTATCTACAACTTTGGGTTAGCATCACTGGCAGCTATCAGTTCTTTTGTAAATTACCTACTTGCCAAAAGCTGCTCAGTCAGAGAGCCCTGCCTCTCTTTCCCAGTGTCACAGCTGTCCCCTCTTTCCCCGTGTCACTGTCCTGCAGCAACAGCTACCTGCTCTTAAGAGGATTTCTCCTATTTGGCAAAAGGGACTGAGATGTTTCACACGTTAATTTAGATTTCAGAAACTGATCCAAGAGAAATGGGTAAGGAAATCAAACCAAATTATCAAATCCTGTCTTTTTAAAATGTAACTTCTTTCAAAAATAACAGGGTAATTTAATAAGTATTTTTTGTTTAAGGAGGATTAAATGCTTTGCTTTTAAGTTGGAAGTATTGGAGGAGCAGTGTGCATAGGAATGGCAGTTGTTAATTCTGCTCATTTAAAAAAGTAGAAAAGTTCAACCAGACAGTTTATTTTAAAGTTATTTAATGGTCATGCAGATAACAAGTGTAGACCCATGCTGTGTATTGCTTATAGCAGATGTACAGCATCAACTAAGACAGCAGTAAAATGGTTAAACAATATACATACCTTAGCCAGAAAATCAACAACTTTGTTCTTAGCTTCTTCAGAATTAAGGCACCAAGGAACAACATCTTCATGTCTTGTTTCCTGTCAAAAATGTTATTGGTTGTTCAGTACATTCATGCTAACAAGGGAACAAAGTAGATGTTTCTCTGACAGTCCCTGCCCTCTTGCAACTAATCTAAGCAACCAGTGCCTCATCCTTCTTCACTTCCAGCTCCTGAAATCACTTCCAACTGCACTAGCCCACAGTACTTTTAATGTGCAGTAGCATATGTAACTAAGATCCAGATTGTGCGGTGAGGAGCAGCAAACATTTAAGACAGGAGAATTTCTGTACAATAGAAGTTAACACAGTCAAATGCCTGCACCCACAGTTGTGCTCTGCTCACCTCTGCAAAATGTGTGAATGCCTCCAGTGCGTGCTGGTGAATCAGCCAGGTCTGGTCAGCCAGCAGAGAGGCAAACAGACAGGACAGCTGGGGCACAACCTGCCTCTGCAACAGGAACAAACATCCATCAGTTCCCAAGAGTTAGTTGTGCATGTCTCACCATCGTGATTTATTATTAAAGAATCACTTTAAGACTGAGGGACAGGTTTGGGAAATGCGAGAGTGCTACTGCCCTGTCTGGCTAAAGAACCACTGTCAGGGAGGTGACATGTTCTATTCTCACTTCTTGTTGCTTCTCACCAGTGAGAAAGGATTGGCATTTGAACCTCCAAGCATCTTGCACGCACTCAGCACCTCTTGATGAAAAATAAATCTCCTGCAGACTATTAATCCAAGACAATTGTCCTGGCACTCCTGTATTTAATGAACTCAATCCTTTAACTGTATATTTAAATAAAAGGTTTATCTTTTTATCAAAAGACAAGATAATTTCACTAAGGCCACAATTACATTTACCTGTGCTTCTTGTGGTATAAACACCTTTCCCATGGAAGACAGAAAATCCACCACTGCTAGACGGACATGATCCGGGGGATGCAGCTGGAGCAGGAATGACTGCAGTGCAAACACCTGCAGGAGACAAACCACAGCAAAGCTCCATCATACAGACTGCATGTGAAAACTGTCCAGGCTCATCTTTAAATCCAAATACAGGGAGTTTAGAAACCTGAAGGAGGTATGCTGCACCTCCAATAAAACAGGCCAGGATAAAGCTACAGGGTGCATCTTAGAAAGAAATGAGCATGTTCTCTATAGCACATCCATGTATCTCAATTATCTTACAAAGGAAAGGGATTCTCAAAAGCAGTGTTAACCAAAATGCCATGTATTTGGTTTAAAGGCCAGGAAAGTAATCAAGGAAGGTTATTTTCTGGTTAAAAGAAGGCCAGACCATGAAATAACTCATTTGAGATTTCAACAAATCACAAAGACCTTGGTTTTCATGTAGTGAATTATTCATAAGGTAGTGTTGGGGATTTTATGATCCTTTTTTTTTTTTTTTTTTTTTTTTTTT
>VZTE01004305.1:182523-198329 GCA_013397775.1 Eulacestoma nigropectus
GTTTGGTTACAGATATGTAAGTCCCAAATCCTGCAAGCAACGTCTATATTACAAAATCTTTGTCTTTGGCCAGAAAAGATGGCAATAACTTCTGTGCTTTTACACCAGATTCAGGTGATTATTAGAGGGTTCAAGCCTAAAAGTGTGAGATTTTAACTCAGTGAAGTATCAACAAATTACACACATATCCTTCTTCCTACCCCCGCAAGTACTCAAAACATCATTCCTTTCCTGAAAAAACAAAGACATGTCTGGCTCTGTATCCTTAACTCCTGAGGCAATGAACACCAGATCCTGTTTGTCTTGGCATAAGGATGTAAATCCATAGTGACAATTTTACTATTCAGTTGCAAAGGAAACCCAAGCACCCTCGCCCCTTTGTTTGCATGTATGGAACACCTGCTGTGATGAAGCACTACAACAAAAACCTTTTTAGTACCTTTTTCCTGTGTTCCAGAGAGCTTGCACTTCTTCACACTGAGAGGATACCTTGTCCATTATGGTAAGCAGGAGGAGACACTGGGGCAGCTGCTGCTCAGGAGGGAGACCTGTAGAAGTTTGGGTTTCAAATGTGAAACAAGTTGGCTGGATATATTTATTGTGTGTGTAAACTGGCTTTTAAGCAACTGTATGGGCAAACTGATGAGCTATCTCAGAATTGTGATATGTTGGTCAGGGCAGAAATCAGGGAGAAGGGCTTGCTGAAACAAAAAGCTGATAATTTTTCAGTTTGAAGGCATTCTACTTTTCACAGAAGATACTTAATTTAGGAAAAAATAGCTGTCTTCCCCCACCAACAGAACAGCAGAAAAATTTCATCTTACTTTGAAAGTTTCTGGCAAATGTGGATTGAAATTATGCAAAAGAGCAGAATTGATAGGATTTCTGTTAACCAGATTAATATTGCAGTTGTTATCAGTACTTCAGAAAAGATGAATTCAGCAATAACATGAACTATCCGTTATAAAATCCATCCAAGTTAGCATGCAATCAGCTCTATCACAGTACTTACAAAAGAACCAGAGACAAGCAAACGAGTATAGAATATTGCTTATGGTCCAGAAAGTCAAAATGTCAATCCTGATCCCTCAGACAGCACTGAGAGTTGTACTTTCAACCCACCTAACTTTTCACTTAACACCTGCTCCATGAAAGGACTAAAGGGAAGGAGCTGGCTGATGAGAGGGTCCAGAGCCACAAGAAAAACCCGGGATATTTCATCTTGATGAACTTCCAAGATCTCTGGAGCATAAAGACTGGGAGGAAATTTGCTGAGGGCGAGTAGAAAAAAAAGAAGTTAAATACTCTCAGTAGCATTTTCAGCAACACTGCTTTTCTCCAAAAGAACTACAAAAAGAAAAATTCTTTATTTCCTTGTTCCTGTGAAATAAAAGACAGAAAAGGCTCCCCTTTTAAAATATCTGTTATAGCCCAAGAGTTACAACTCCGCATTCAGCCTTTAAAATAAGCATCATAAGCCATATTTTACTAAACATTTAAAGAAAACCTTACAAGCTCACAGAAAATGCATGTAAAATACATAGCATCTATCAGAAGAAACATCAAACCATAAAGAGTCAAGTGAAAGGGAAAAGCCAAGAAAAATGCCTTTATAAACAATTTGACAGTCATAAACGTGACAGCACTAATTTAACACATAACCCTAAAAGGGTATCACAGTTTCTCTGAAGAGCAAAAAAAACCTTGGGCAATAAAAGAAAAAAAGAACCAATATGAGAATAAAGCAAGAGATCATGAAATGAAAACCTACTCTTGCAGCTTATAAAGTGAACTGCAAAAATGCTACCTTCCTACTCAAAAATCCTGCTCAGTTTCCCTGAGTGAATAAAAGTTTACAACCTTCCACTTGAGAAAGACCTACAAGGTAAGTAAACTTAGAAGAAAAAACTCATAAAAAAATTCCACCTAATCTTGCAGTGGAACACGCAGTGAACTCAGGTGCACATCTCAACACAGAACCTGGTTTGAATTCCAAAAAAAAGGCTGAAATCAGCCTCTGATTTCATAATATAAAGAACTACCAGTACAAAGTCTGTGTTCTCTTATGCTTCCCCACCACTGCAGCAAATAGAACAAAATTTTTTGAAAGGAAAGTGATAAACCACTTGCAGACATTTCTAAGTGTAGGATTATAAGAGCATCTGCTTCCAGGAGGACCAGTGTCCTTCTGTGAGATTTCACAAGATTATTAACACAACAGTAAAGCTACAAAAAATTTCACGATACTCTATTTCTGATCCCCTCTTTCTCCAGGACAAATTTTTCCATACTTTGTCTTAAAGTAGAAACAATCTGTCAAAAGGCACTGCTGACACTGCATTTAGTCGTAGAATTTTTTTCCTGCATATTCTACACATAATTTGTTAATAAATGTTGCCATAAATAGTTGCAACAAAGTTAATGGTTTGTCATTAGGGGACATGCACAGTACTGATCAAGAATGGGGTTAAGGTAACTATGTAACACAAAAACGTCTAATTTATTAAAAAATATTTCAGCTTTCTGTACATGAAGAAAGATAGCAACAACTATGGAATGAGAACTGTATTTTTACATCTCAAAGTACTTGTAATTTAAGAATGCAATATGGAAATGTTATTAAGATACTATCAATAATCAATTATTTGTACTTCACATACCTGTATATCTGAAGAAAGAGCTGATGTAACTGAGAACAGGAATCAGAGAAGCAAGCAAGAAATTCCTGCAAAAGCCATCAATTTTGAGTGATATTTTTAAAATAAAATACACGATTAATTACGTTAATTACTGGACATCTCCTACCAACTACTCAGTGCCACTACATGAAACAACCATATGTTATAGTTTATTTTCCTAGGAAATCCCAGCAGTAACACTGCACAGGCTTGTGAGTATTTACTGGTGGAAGAACTATAAGCAGGTTATGTATGGATGGTAATTATACTGCCCATATGGGATAGCTGTAAATTGTTATGATATTATGCAGCACAAAATTATTCCATTTGCAGACCAGAGGCTTAAATTTAATACTAACATAGAATTCAAGTATTAAAACATACCTTGGTGTAGTGTACAAGGGAGTTAGCAAAGAACCTGCACAGTTTGACTGTCTTCTGGAACAGCCTGATGTCAGTGCCCTCCTGTCCAGAAGAAGCAGTAATATAGAGTAATACAGTAAAATAGGAAGTTAGATTGCTAACAGTGTTCAAAACCTATTTCACATTTGATTCTCTGTAGACTCTGAAACTAAGGGGGAAAACTTTAAAAATATTCAGTATGTATGCTTCAACATTTTTAGAGCAGTATTAAGAATTTGATTGACCTTGGGATGTTGCCAGTTTAGGAAATAAAAAAAAAATTCTTACATAGTATGGTGAAAACTTAGTGTCTCACTAAAACATCCTCAATCTACACAAAGTTATGAGCCTCTCATGTGGTTTCAAAGGTATTGTGCTTACCACATGAAACAAACCCAAAAACACCAAAACGAAATTACTCCAAGCAATAATACAGCACAAAGAATTTATCCTTCTCAAGTTCCTTGGCAGCTGTGGGAGCTTTTTAATTTACCTGTATCTCTGACACCTTCATTTGCTCAGCCAGCTGCAAACAGGAGTCAAAAGAAAGAAGGGTGTCCTTGCACAGGCCACCAAGGATGTCACTGTGTTTCAGGTGGCATTGCAGGAGGGAGTGATGCTTCAGGCTTTGCCTGAAAGACAGGAATATAATCAGGTATTTAAGTGTCAGAAGTGATCATGCAATGAGTTCCTACAAATCCAAGTAACTAATTCTTCTATTTAGGCTTTTATACAGCAGTGATTGGTGCAATAGCCATGTACATTGAAAGCAGAAACTCAGAGAGACCAACCCTCTCAAGGCCATGAAGAAACACATGGGGAGAGGCAGGATAGAAGTGCAAGACAGACAACTCAAGCCAAAAACACCTACAAAATTGTAGGTCAGACCTCTTAATATTATTTATTCAGACAATGGTGTTTTAAATTTTCTTCTGCATTGCAATACAAAAAGTCAAGTTTCTATTACTTTTCATACCAAATCCTACCTACTTTCACTGGCAGTGCTTTAACACTACCTCATAGCCAAATTTCTCAACCGTTTCTAAATTTACTTACTAAATAGCTACATTGATTTCTCTAATTTAAATTTTATTAGAAACTCTGAACAGAAAGCAATTGAGACATTCATGATTTAAAATTACATCACAATAAAATCCAAAGAGTTTAGCTACATACTTGATTATGAACTTCCATGTATTGGCATGAAGAGCGTGGTCCATATTGGAAATGACAGAGCAGATCTCCAGCACAGTGTGGATTACTAAGGAAATAATAACAGCAGCAACAGAGTTAAATCAGATTTATGAGTTCACAGCAATCCCAAGAGAATACCAGCACATTGACATGATTTGGGAGAACAGCTCAGTGTTTAGGTGCTGCCCCTTTCCTACAAACCTACACAACATGCCCCATCCCACAAAGGAAGCTTCAGGAGAAAAATGGAAATATTTCAATCTTCAAAATGCTGCTTTCTGAAAGGCTGGTCAGTACAGCAAGAACGGAGCATACTCAGAAACCTGTTTTAAAATTTCAAACATACTCTCCATAGAAAAAAATACCGAGCAAGACTTAGAAAGTATTAAATCCACATATACCTGACACCATATATGTGATGTCATCTTCAGTGGAAGCAGAGCCTATGGAAATCAGATCAACCAGTTCCATCAGCTGTTTCTGAAGGGAGTAAGTTTCCTTGAACATAGCTTGTAGGAGGTCAGAAATTAAGTGCAGGTGTCCACAGTACATTGATTCACTGTCCTGAAATGGGGAAGGAGAGGTTTGTAATAGAGTTCAGGACTCACAGCCTGATTTTTCACAAGCTGAAAACACTAAGAGCTTCACCATTTCTCTGGAAAAAAGAACAAGGTACAGATGTACCTACTTTAACTCAATTTAACTCAATGCACAGCCCCTGACCACTCAAGATAAACTGCATTCACCTGCAGCTTGTGGACAACAAATGAGGTATGACTGGCTCTTTTGAGTTTAGGGGGCTCTGGATTAGGCCTCCATGTATGAACCTAAGATCATATTTCTGAACCAAACAGGACAATGTTAGCAGCAAAGGAAGTAGCATTCCAAACCCTTCCCAATACTTTCTTATTAGAATTGCTAGATAAAGGTATGGCACCTGAGTTTGAGTCCTGCCATGGAAAACTGATGTAAATATTCCCGTAAGACAAATCAAAAGTGAAAATGAAAGACATCCAAAAGTTAGTGTGCCCTTACAATAATCTTGTTTTATTTTCAATGCTTAGAGGGAATTACTGTTGCATCTGAAAATCCAGATCAGTCCATATCTGAAACTGATACACACTACTCACGGTAACCAACATAAACCTGCTAATCTCAACTTTCAATCCATTCTGGAACTTCAAAAAAATAAGGTACGTCACACCATGTTTGTAGCCATTTGTAGCTCTGAAAATACTGCAGCCATCAAGGCTGCACAGATCTCTCACAGCACTCTGCTCACGAGCAGAATGTTCAGTTAACACTGATGCAAAATATGGAAATAGCCCAGTCTGGGCCTCTCACTAGCAGGTCAGATTTGCTGGGCAGACAACTGAAAAATCATCTTTGTACTTGTGCACTAAGTGCATTCTGCAAATGATGTAACAACTAAAATTAAAAGAATAATAATTCGACACAATATCATTTCAAAATAGGATCTTCTTATAAAGTGTTTCCTAAAAGCCAAGGAGCATAAGGAGTTTTGTGCTTCCAGCAGAGCCCTACCTTGCAGTGTGTGAAGGTGCTCTTTATCACATAGAGGACGGAGGAAGGGAGGGAGCGGATGCTCTGCAGGGACACGCACTCCTGCAGCGAGCACACGTAGCGCACACAGCCCATCAGAGTCTCCAGCAGCTGCACCATGGTCTGAGAGCAAGAATGAACAACATCAGGCTATGCTGTTCACTCCCACAATACCTTCAAAAGCATCTTTTCTTAGCTGAAATGCACCAAGATTTTTATGGCATTTAAAGTTGACTGCTATTTGAATAAATAGCATAATTTTGTTAAAGATAATGACGGTCCAGAGCTTTTCTCTGATACCATATCCTCTGTGAAAACTTCTTACTTCTTTGACTATTGTTCTCAATTTACAAAAATTTTAAAACTTAGAATGAAGTGACTGTATAAACAGGTGCCAGATTCACTCTTTAAATACGGGGAGTCACATTCCATCTGCAGTAGGAACTTAAGCAGAATTTGAGATGATTTTTTAAATTATTATTAGCATCACATGCTAGATGTAATCAAATCATTCACAAAATGTTAACTGAACTTCAACTACAAAGGAAGATTAAATTACATTTTAACCATCAGTAGCTGGCAAAAACATTCTAAAAACATTTAATTAGTTTAGATAAAAGCAAAGAGTGATGTAAACATTATTTCGACAGCTTATGTAATGGGACTTGCCTGTAGCAGATTCCGTACAGTACTGCATAACTCCGTACTCTGGCTGGTCAGTCCTCTGGCCTCGCTGGATAATTCACACATCAAGTTATCAAAGAACTGTAGAGTCTATCAGAACATAACAAAACTGAAACATTTTATTTACAAAGGTACACATGCAAATAGTAACACCATGCTATATACCTGCTTGCTTCCTTGGCATGGAGGCACAGAGAGAACTCACAGGAGAAAACACTTTCCAGCATTTCAGTCACAAAGCATGATATAACAAGAAGCAAAAACCATGTATAAATAGATACTATAGACAGAAGATATCGTAGCTGTTATTTCTTCTAAAATCTGTTAGTAAAACAAAATTCTCAGCTAATTTGCTTGCAAAATATACACCTCATTCTACCAAAGATTTTTTACTTAGTTAAAACCGTATCATTTAAAAAATATTTTCATTTTGCCTCAGAAAAATTATTTATTTGTTGAGAATGATCATTAACATTTTGAATACATTAAAAAAAGAAGTCTATGATGTACAAACAACATCTATTTCTACTTTAGCTGAGGTTTTTGGATATCTGATGAGTTACTGTTGAGTCTGCAGACAGTGAGGTGCTTCTGGGCACATGCAGGATAAACAGTGGTACAGTGATCCTTTTTCAGGATATGCCTACTATGAGACAAACTTCTTGTAATCTCCAGAATTTGTTACTTGAGATAAAATAAGAGAAATCCAGTGGCCCTTTTTACTGGCTTCTTAAAATGGACAAGCTGAGGCCTGAAACTTAAATCAGTAATTTGGCACTGCTTTACTTCACTTAAAACACAAGCACTGATTTTAATACAACTATAGCACAAAATTCTCCATCATTTAATCAAAAAAGAAAACATGTGTGAGGTCAGTATGGTCTATAAGTTTCTTCACTATATTAATTCACAAATTTCGCAACATTTATTCACGATATAGGAGTGTTGAGTTTTTCAGTTTACTTGTCCTGAGAAGCTACCTCACATAAAAATTCACCTTGGTCATTTTATAAAAAGCCCAATCTTCTCAAAAATAAATAAAACCCAAGTCTATTGCTGAATATAGAAAGCAGAACATTGTATATTTGATTGTCTCCCTACTGTAAAGAATGACAACAATCACAGAAACAATTCAACACAACACTGTGAAAACTCTTAAAGGGGAAAATTTCAGTTTTTGTATCCCACAGAATAATTACAGTGAGCAACCTCAGAAGAAGAATCACTGCATTCTAAGCAGGTTCTAGCACTGAACTGACTGACAATTCCACAGTTAGCTGAAGCTGTCCTACCTTAGGTAATACTTTAGAGAAGAAAGTTTGCTCCAAATCTTCAAGGCTGATATGTGGCAAAAACATTTCGGTCAGGATCCTCAAAACACCTGCAAAGAAAAACATTTACAACATGTGATTATCAGAAATATACAGCAACCTACCAGAGGGAACAAACTGCAGAAAGCAAAAACAGAACAGGTACTTGATTTTGAGAGAGGCAACAGAGTATTTGCCTTATCTGAAATGCATGACAACACACAAGCGTTATCTGAAAAATCAAGTAACTCTAACAGCTCCAACATGCACAAACCCATCAAAAATAGCAGCACGCCTAACTAAACTTAGTTGAAGGCTGAGCACAACTGCCAGCCTACAGATCTAGTACTTGCCATATTCCAAACTACAAACAGTTGCACGTTTTATAATGTAACATAATATGCAATGTAACAGTGAGTTTTAGCAACACTCCTAACCAGTTACATATGAGCCTCATTTTCTTTTAACTATCAGCTTTGTCACTTGGAAGATAACAGCCCAAAAGACAACAAAACACAACATAAAAAGCACTCATCTTTCATGCGTTTAAAAACCAGAAGTAGCAGAAAGGAAAAAGCAGCCGTACATGCAGAGCTTCTATTGGGGATTTTATAAAGCTTTTTCAACGTGAAGTTAGTGGAATGTGCAAGGTCCAGCAGGATTGCTGAAGACTCTGAAAATTCCTAGTTGTAGCAGAAGTATTTTAAGCACTGCAGTGACTATAATGCAACTGTAATACAGGGCTCCAAAGGAAGAGGCACTTCTTAGCCATTACTTACGAATATGCTCAGTCCAGTCTTCACTCTCTTGATACATTGAGTAAAAACGTTAAAGAAAACCAATCTTGTTCTGCTATAAAGGTTATCTTTAAAGCACCTGCAGAAGCCACAGTGACTTCTCTCACTCTGTCTCATATACATATGCAATTGGCGGGGATGCTCCATGACCAACGTGGGCTGATAGCCCAGAGTACCCACAGGATGAGAAAAGTATTTCTGCAATGCATTAGAGAGTAAGTCTCGAAGGTTTTTCTTTTTTTTCTTTTTTTTTGGTGGTGTGTGGGTTTGGGTTTTTTAGGGGTTTGGGGTTTTTTGGGGGGGAGGTAGGTGAGGGGCGTGTTAGGGAATTATCTACAGTACTAAATGAATCACACGCGATTTTCTAGATTCTATGACTCTTTTATTTCAGGGAAGGGCTGTACTCGTCTCCACCAAAAATCCCTGTACCCGGCATTTCTAGCTTGTGTCACCCCTCACAAAGGTCCCATCCCTTTCCCTCACACAGACTTGACTGAACCGTGGAACACTGAAGGATGCACACACCCCCACACACTCCCTCACCACTCCTGTGCCTCAGCCACCCAAGAGCCCTGCTGGGAAGGATATAAGGAGCCGGGGCAGGACGGCGGGCAGCTCCTGGCGGCAGAGCTCCCAGTCCCAGCCGCCCAGCTCCCGCAGGAGCAGCTCGGGGTCTGTCTGGGACATGGCGGCGGCCGCGCTCCCCTCAGGACCGGGCAGCGGCGGGAAAGCCGCCCCGCCCTCCCACAAGGCCCCGCGGCCGAGGAAGCGGAAGCGGCTCCACGTGCGAGAAGCGGAGGATGGCCCCGCCGGCAGCTGCCGGGGGGGGTACGGGCACGGGGCAGGGAAAACGGGCTGGGAAACGCTCCCGGAGCGCCTCACTCGGCCTGCGCAGGAGCGGGGAAAGCGCAGCGATACCGCCCCGCGCGTTGGGTTTGCACCCCTTGAAAGGCTGAATCTGAAATGTGAGTTTTAGCGGAGCAGCTGTCCTAATTCCCTTGCCTGTACCTATGGTATGTGAGAGGGGCTCACCGCTGTGTTTTCACAAATTTAAATTGTTAGCGGGTTTTTTAAATCCTGTGATTGTTGGGGTTGGAAGGGAGCTCTGGAGATCATCCGGTCCAACGCCCTGCCAAAGCAGGGTCACCCAGAGCTGGTGACAGAAGGGGCGCGTCCAGGTGGGTTTGGAATGTTTCCAGTGAGGGAGACTCCACGACTTCCCGGGGGAGCCTGGTAATGAAAAGCAGGATGCTACAATTAGACGGTGTGTGCTGGTATTAATGATACATAAAACTATTTACTCTATTTCCAGCAGTAATTGACCTGGCTCTTTGCAAGACATCTGATATTGCACCAGCAAAATACTCTTTCCTGTAACAATACCTACATAAAAGCTGACTGTAATAAATTAAGCTTTTTAAAAAGTGTTATTCCTGAAAATGGATTTTCGATTTAATTTTGCTCCTGATGAAAATGAGAACAGTGAAGCAGATGCTCACTTCTTGGTGCTGTGCTCTCCACAACACAAGCAGGAATCCACAGAAAAGAGCAGGAAAACTGCTGATCCTGCAGCAGACTCCAGCCCGAAGCTGGGTGCTGATAAGCACCAGGATGAGGCAACTTCAAAGAAAAAGCTCTGTGTGAAAGCTGCCAAGGAGCACAGTATTCCCAAAAATCTCAACAAAGTATTGGAAAATAAAGTCATGGAAACAGTATTAGACCTGTCTTACGTAAAGTTGTCTGTAGTAGAAATGACGTGTTCGGGTGACGCCGACAACGAAGGCATCGTGTCCAAAAGTGTTTCTTCTCATTCTGATCTCATCCCAGGAGTCTATGAAGGAGGACTGAAAATCTGGGAATGCACCTTTGATCTCATGGACTACTTTTCTGAGGCTGAAATAGAATTTACCAACAAGACTGTATTAGATCTTGGCTGCGGGGCTGGATTGCTGGGAATTGTTGCTTTAAGGGGTAAAGCTGACAGAGTCCATTTTCAGGACTACAACAGCACAGTGATTGATGAAATAACCTTGCCTAATTTGGTGGCCAACTGTATTAATGAAGGCAGTAGGATGGGCAGTGGGAAGTACAGAAAAGCCAGCAAGCCTCCTTCAAAATTGCCCAGGAAAGCAGAGGGGTCACCTGACGTGCTTATGCTCAACAGATGCAGATTTTTTTCTGGAGAGTGGTCTCAAGTCAGCCAGCTCCTGTTAAGCAGCAACAAACCCTTTTCAAAGTATGATATAATTCTCACCTCTGAGACCATCTATAATCCTGACTACTACAGTGCTCTGCATGATACACTGGCTCAGCTCTTGGCTAAAAATGGCTGTGTGTACTTGGCAAGCAAAGTGCATTATTTTGGAGTTGGTGGTGGTATCTATCTCTTTGAGAAATTCATTGAAGAGAAAAATGTGTTTAGAACCAGCATGGTTAAAACAATTGATCAGGGTCTGCAGCGATGCATTATGGAAATTGCCTTTAAAGATTCTTGTTAAAATAAAACTACTAATCCTTTAAAAATAACTCAAAAGTGTTTTAATCCTCATAGCTCTTTGCTTTTTCCTCTGTTTTTCTGGTTTGACAAGTTAAGGAAGCTGGTTGTTGAAATGTTTGACAAATTCTGGTGTCTGACTAGAAGTGAAGGACTTTTCTGATGTTGACTTAGTATAAAGTTCTGCTTAAAGCAGCACCTGTTGATGATAATTAATTGTAATCTATATGTATTTAAAGGTTAAGCAAGTCATTGTCTCCACCCAGGCTTTCACATTCTTTGTCAGCACCAGAACTGTACGTCACAGGAATGACATACATCACATGGGATGACACAGCAGCGACCATGACGGATTGTGGCTGAATTGGATAAATTTAGTATCCAAAATTAGTGCAAGAGGCTTTTCTCAAGGATTGGGCAGTTGAGCTGCAGCCACACACCTCTGAGCTCTGCTGCTTTGCCAGCAGAGGGAGATGTGATCGTATTTATCACTTGTGTTCTACTCTGCTGGGGATCTCAGAAGTCCCTGTTAATATTTCCATATGTAATGCACATATGACTTATTCAAGCCTTTTTAAAAGTGTAACAGAATAGTTACTACTGTGGTCTGTGAATTTTCCCATTCAGATTCTGACAGAGGCCAAGAAAATTCTGGCAAGGAATTAGAAAAAGCCATGCTGGTTTAGAAGCTGATTCCCCAAGAATAAGCTCCTTGGATCAACCAACAAGCCTGCAAATGAAATATTGGAGGATGACAGAACTGAGCTTTAGGAGAAAACTGGAAAAGGAGATAAACTGTGCTATTACAGGAGTTCTAAATAGATTGCTGTACTGTTTTAACAAGATTTTTCCAGAAATTAATTGCCCCATTTTCAAAACTTGCTGGGAGTATGACTGAACATCCACACCTCTTCAATCTTTTCACAGCAGTTTGGCAGGACAGAAAGCACTCAGAAAAGCCTGCAATACAAGGCACTTTCCTAGGCTGAAGATAGTGATGTTACTGAAGAAATTGCCTTACGAAAAACGCAAACAAACCCAAAGAACTACAAAACCTGGTCCTGGGTGCTGTCACCAGCGATTCAATGAAAGAAAGGAAATCCACTGTGTGTTTTGTCTTAGCCAAAACCAGACAAAAAGCTATTAGACAGTTTGTCATCATGCACTACTTTATCAGGTGCCCTTGCAGAAATATAAACTTGGAGACAGTGGCCACTGCAGTAAATTCAGTGCAAGGATGTAGTACATTGCTCTGCTCAGTGCAGAGCAGAAGGAACAATAGTCTCATGGGATGGAAAGAAACTTATTACAGCAGTGATCTAAATCACTTGAATTATGGCATCAGGTTTCCATCGCTGAAGATGCTGAAACCCAAAGGTCCCTATTTTGATCCTGCTGTTATTAAGACAGGTGTAAAGGATTTCCTGTACTTTACAGAAGAGGCTTAACTACTGTATCAGACTATTTTAAAGAGATGCTTTGGAAACTACTGAACTTGCCCTTTCATGGGACAGGAGAGGGAGGAAAAAGGTCAGTTTTGCCATGACTGTCACTGTGCTTTGGAATTTTTCTGCACCGACTCTGAAACTTACTGACGGTAACTGCTGACTACAGCCTGAGGAGCAAAAAAAAGTTTTAGCTTTGGTAGATCAAGAAGGTACTGTTAATAGCTCTTTTTTTTGTTGTTGTCAAAACAGAGAAGCTGGAAACAAAGGGATTACCATTTGTCATTTTTCAAACTCGTAAGAAAAATCATGGTTTGCACGGAATAGGTTATTCTGCATCTGCTATGTCTAGTGCAGTTTCAGAGAACCATACCTGAAGTAATAAGAAATGTTGACCACTATGACAAAGAATATGGTTAAGAACAAGAATCTAATTTGGTTTTTGATGAATAAATGAAGGTACTTACAATCTTCTACTATAATATTTCCTCTTGATAATATTCCACTATCAAACTCACCATCTTTGGTTTAATTACTATGCCTTCACTCAGTATTTTGCTCAAACATAGCTGGATTTGTGCAAATACAGAATCAGAATTTTTAGGACTTCAAGGGAAGAATGGCAGAGCCACAGTCTCATAGAGACTGCACACCTGCAAAACAGGTAATCCCACACAGTATAATTATCTTCCCATTTCAGAATCTGATGAGAAAATGAAGGATGCTTTTTCCTCCGGTGAAATCAGCAAAATAAGCATTGGGATTTCCATATTCTAGATGAATTCTGTTCTTAGAATTCAGCAGATACATGCTGAGAGGAAACAATTCAACACTTAGTTTTGTAGGCTGTTGGTGTTTCCACTTCAAATAATACTAATTTCCCTAATCTATGTTAAGACTTTCTCTACCTGAGACATCCTCACCACTCTAGTGAGGAGCGTCCTGCTTCTCTTCACAAACTGGAATAGAATAACACTTGTACATATTAGTTAATGACCAGGGAAATTAAATTGCCCCAAATGACACTGCACTAAATAACTGAATTGGGAGGTCCCTCAAAGTATTTTTTTGATGACACATTAAAATCTATCTTCTATGAAGAAGTATAAAATTTTGATCAGCTCACTCCAAACCATCACTTTTTTTCTCCCCTCATGCCGTCACCTCACATTTTGAACAAGTCATTACAATAAGAAATCCGGTCTAAATTATGTCTTTCCTGTAAGTATTGTGGAGACAAAGATTAAAATCACTCATTAAATACCCCAGGAAACTAAATTCAAAGGCTTGTTTGTTTTAACACAGCTATCCCTAACTGATGACTTCCATTTGAGGACTATTTGCCAGTTTTGGGAAATGAGGCTATTTAAAATCCAGGTTTGTATACTGGCAATTACAGTTATTTTACTAAAGCTTAGGGGAAAATAAGCCCATGATAATGGAACTGGGAAGTGCCCAATTTGCAGGTTACTGACTTGTATGCTATTCTTGGTTATTAGGCACACAGGCATTCAATCATGTTCTGAAATCAAAATCTTGTTAAGTAAAAATCAAGCCTGCAATCATTACCATGGTATTTGAAGCGGTACAGCTAGACAACCATTGCACAAGAACTCAAAAGAAACACAAAGAACAGATGCAAAAGCGGGCAAGGGTGCTGGAGGGGAAAATCCAGGCTGCAAGTGAGGGGAAGCAGGTGCCAAGCTGGAGACCTGCAGCAACAGGTTCAGGAGATCCTGCTCCCAGGAGATTATTGGGATGGAGACCCCTGGAACTCTTCTAATGAGGACTGGACTGAAAGGTTTGAGGATAAAAACAGAAAATTCCCCTCCACCCAACCAAAAAACCACAGAAAGGTGACTTAAGATGGATCACAACTGTAAGAAGGCAGTAACAGCAGGATTTTTGGTGATAGAAACTGGCCTAAGGTCTCTCAGATTTCCTGGTTTGTACTCTAAGGGTCACTTGCACATTGAAAAGAAAAGGCTTCTCTGTGCCACCAGATACTGGTGGATAAGTGCAGTAGGAACCACAGGAAAGGGAAGAACTAGAATTTGTATACAAATACATCTTGAAGTCAGCAAACCTTCAAGACAGTAAGTCAATAAATCCACAAAGGAATTAAAGGTAAACTATCATGAAACAAAAAAAAAGGTGAAAATTGTAGCAAGTAATTTCACAACAAACAAAAAGCAACATCCTGCCACACCAGGATGATGATGTTAGTTAATTCAGACACTGCCTAGGTATATTGAGGTAGTTTACTATAACATAATTACTGCCAGGAAAAGAAAAAGAAAAAAGCATTATTAAATTCACACAAATAAAAGTAGTACAGGGGAATCAGAATGAAAGAAGCATTGGCAGAATTTGACATTGCCATCAGTCTGCTACAGGGAAGGATCTTAGAGGAACATCAAATATTTTGATCATTAGTTCTGTAGAATACTAAATTTTCAAAACCATGGAGGTAAATCAAAGATTTGAATCATTGGTGAAGAACTGTAACAGTCAACCCCACCCTCAACACCAATTTTTTTAAATGTAGAGAAGAAAGATGAAAAGCCTAAAAAGTAATAGAAAAATAAACTGAAAACACTGGTCAAAAGACCAGTGAACAAGTTTGGTCCAGTGGTGTTCGAAGTTGATGGTAAATCCTTAGGTATCCTACAATAGATCAGTACAACTGGACTGGATGAAAATAAATTAGAGGTAAGATGGTGTGGAAGTGTTTAATTAAATGGCACATCAAAAAGAGTAAAAAGGCTTGGAATTTCAGATTCTGCATGAAAGAGTGATCTGAAAAATGAGATATATCTGGGGATTACCAACCATATTTGTCATGGGTTGAAACTGAGTTGATTGACAAGCTTTTAAGCCAATGCGCTTTTGTGAATTTTGCATATTTAAACCCCGTGCAAGGGCAGGAAGTTCCTTTTTGGTTCCCGGTCTCCTGAGGGTGGAAGGGGGGCCTCGGAGCCCCGGGCAGCCTCCGGGCCCGGCCCGGGCTCCTGCCTGCCCCCCCTCACCCCTCTCCCTCCCCTCAGAGCCGCAAGCAGCTAAACTAACTATGGGCTGCCCCATAGCCGAATTCACCTGGCTCAGCTTCTGAATCAGGAGGGGCCTCCCCTCCCCCTTCATGCAGCCCGGGGGAGCCTCCTCTCCCCCTCCTGCAGCCCGCGCAGACCCAGCGGGACCAGCGGAGCCTCCTTTTCCAGCCTGCACAGCTCGCACCGAAC
>VZTE01004305.1:198997-275998 GCA_013397775.1 Eulacestoma nigropectus
TCTTTTTATTTCTTGTTACTTTAAACTCTGTTAGTAATAAACTTCTTTATATTCTTTAAAGTTTTAGGCCTGCTTTGCATTTCTTCTAATCCCTATCTCACAAAGTGAAAAGCATGTGATCAAACCACTACAATATTATAAATTACGGCAGAGTCCAGTTACTCAAGATTTATGGTTACATACACAGAACACATTCAATTTTATTTATCAATAAACAGCTCACAGTTACCAGTTTTGAACTGCTCATTTTGTTCACAAGTTTATTTCTTGTCATCTGACCATGTAATTTCATAATCTGTATACTCTTCCTTTAGTATATCTACAGTCACTGAGTGATCTGCTTTTCCATAGCCCTGCAAGACAAAAAAAAGCTTATTGAACATGTGACAGTAAGTCTTCAGAACCATTCAGTTTTTATCAACACAAGTTGTTCACATTCAAATCAAACAAAAGTTCTCAAAAAGTTATTCTTGCAGTATCATGTTTTATTTTTCTATTATCTTCTCCAATTCTCCCTCGCTCCCCAAATTCAAGTTCTAGCAAATGAGATGGGGTCAAGTAATAAAGACTGCATTTTCCACATAATTTCTCCAGCAGAAAGCTTGTTTTAAAATGTTCAGCCACCATATTTATTGAATGTTTCTTTAAACCACAGAGATTGCATTGACCCACTTTAATGTGTGAGCATACAAACAGCTGATTTGGCTCAGCTGAAGGAAAAGAGAATAAACAAACAAGTGTGATCACTTGAGCACTATTCTGGCCACTAAAGAAATCAGAGTCTTCATGTTTTATTTATTTGCAATCTTGCCTTAGCTAATAATAGCACAATTTTAAGTATCTGTGCTCTTCAGCCATTGCAACTCCAAACTAACGCAAGTGAGATGACCCATGCGATTTTTAACCCTCACTTAAAAATCACTGATCACAGTGTTACTATTTCACTGAAATTTAAGGTTGTGGTCGAAGTGGCCTTTCCATTATTCTCTCACATGATCAGTTACCTTGATTGCTTATTTCAGAACTACGCGTAACTTCGTCCCTGTGAAAAAGCCTTTACTGCATAATAGTGCAGTGTACTGATAGAAATCTGTGATTTACAGGTTGTTTTTTCCCCATAATATTTCACATGAAAGTTTACTTAGACTGAAAAAAGAGCCCAAGGTTGTATTATCAAACAAAACATAGTCTTATTCATCAGCGCCTCAGCCCCAAAGAGGAAGAGCTTAGATAAGCAAGCATTTAACCTGAAAAGGTTAAAGTTGATGCATTATAAAATGCAAGCTTTTCAAAAATAACAGATAATATATAGTTATGTCAGTTGGAAAGCAACATATCCACAGCTCACTCTTGCCTTGGGAACCACTTTGAAGACCCCATCCAGCCTTGTAAATAGCAACACAGCTTCAAAAGAAGTCAATGGCTATTTCTCTGGTTTCCATAAAACACCAAGGAAGTTCTGTTTTAGAAACCTTCAAGTCAAAAGAAGCATTAAACCAATGTGATTAGTATTTTAACTTCTGACCTGGGACTGTGGTCATCTGAGCCTCGGGGTCCCTTCCTGAAAGAAGCCCTCATGGCAATAAAAGTATGCTTTTACCTGATGCTCCTCTGTGAGCATCAAGGCATCAAAAGCAGAGAAACAAATTATGTTTCTCAGACTGCAAGAGTTGACCACTGCCTCTAACACTTAATTTGGCAGCTAGATTAATAATACAGATGTCAAGTCTCACCTAAAAATGCAGTCATGATGAAAACCAACCATCAGAAGAATTTAGTATAACAAGCAGCATACACTGCCTTCCCACCCCACACAGGTGTTAAGGAGGTGGTTTTTTTTCTCCTTACAATTCCAGGTGGCACAAGTCATCCTGGAAGAAAAGGAGCACTAACATTTGAAACTGCTTAAGACATTCAAGGCCCAACCTTCACTCCTCATCAAAGGTAGGCAGATTTGAAGTAACCCTCACTTTCTATAGAAAATTAAATTAACTTAAGAGAACTATTTTCTTCTTGTCTCCTTTAGAAGCCTAGAATCTTTACTCAGTTATTACTACAGAAACAGCTAAGCTTCACCACTAAGCAGTACCAGAAAAGGACTATAGCACATTCCCTAAATTAGAGAAATTCAGACAATTTACTGAGTCTTATCTAAAGAAACCGAATTTAAACAGAACAATAAGAGAACAAAAATGCTACTTTTATTCCCACAAAATGCGTTACTACATCTTCACCCACTAAAAATTTACCACACCTAAACTGTATCTACTTTTCTCACCCAACACATACATAGAACAACATTCACAATTTAGCTGGTCACTACCAACCAACATTTTTATTGGCAGATAAATAGCTAGACAATATCATACAATAGCTAGACCAAGCTCCTGTGGCTACAAATGGGCTATTCCTGCTCTAGCAGTAAGACTAAAAGATTCTGAGTCAAGAGATGCCAACTTCCATTTTCAGTCTTAATTCTAACTTAACCTAATACTGAGTAATACCAACATTATCTTTTTGGTCTCCTGCCCAAAAATTATTGTTTTTCTAATCTATCTCACAAGAGAGCCCAGCAAGTTTTCCAGTTAATGTTTACAATGTGATGCAAATTGCCAAAAGCCACCATGCTATTAACAAAAATCCCAGAGCATCAGAGAGAGAAGCATTTGAAGGAAAATGAGAGATGCACTTACTGTTGAGAGCCCAAATACCCTGATTTTCTTGTCTTTGCTATTATGTTCAATTTTCCCTCCTCCAAGGCACTTGCACTCATATCCCAGCTTTTCCATCTCCGGATAAACTTTTTCAAATATATGATCTGCACAAGAAGAATGGTGAGAGCTATTAGAACAGGCACTAGACATTACATAGTCTAGAACTCGTCTTTAACCACTTTCTACTTATTTTCCCGCAGTTCCCTTCTTTGACCTACAAGATAGGAAGGTTTCTTTTCAGACGCATAGAAAAGCTGCAGTAAAGTCCTTTAGTTTTTTACTTAGTTAGCACATATCGTTCTCCAAAATGAGGTTGATTTGGTTCAGAAATGGCACCTGACATATATTGGCCCAGTTTTCGTATCACACGAGGGACGTAGAAAGTGGGGAAAGGGGGACTTTTGAGCTACTCAGGCCGGGGCTCCCGCTCCGCCTCAGACCCGCCGGGGCCCGGCAGCCGCGTCCCGCACCCGGCGGGCCCCGCTCCGGCCGCTGTCCGCTCGCCCCCGAGCCCCGCGGGCTGTCACGCACTGTGGAATTCGGCTGCCTTGGTGCCGCGGACGATGTCCCGCTGCTCACCGCCGCCCGGGCGCTGCAGGCGCACCAGGATGTACTTGAAGGTGCCCTCGGGGTCGATCTCCACGCCCTGCACGGCCGCCATGGCACTGCCGACACGGGAAGGCAGCGGGGGCGGGGCGGGCGTCATGGCGGCCGTGAGGCGGGACGGGCTGTGGGGGGCAGCTCACCGTGAGGGGACGAGCGGGATCGGCTGCGCGGCTCACTCAAGGTACCCGCCGATAAAAACATGCTATGCCAAGTTTTATCGCTATGTCAGTTGCAAAGCAACACATCTACGGATCACTCTTGCCTTGGGAACCACATCCAGCTTTAAAAATAGCAGCACAGCGTCTACTTAAAAAGAAGTCAAGGACTATTTCTCTGGTTTCCATAAAACACCAAGGTAGTTCTGTTATGGAGTCTGGCAATAAATCCCTAAGTCAAGACAAGCATTAAACCAATGTAATTAATATATTAACTTCTGACCTGGGACCGAGGTCATCTGAGCCTCGAGGTCTCCGCCTGACAGAAGCCCTCATGGCAATAAAGCTCTGCTTTTACTTGATGCTCCTCCGTGAACATCAAGGTACCAAAAGCAGAAAAAATAGGTATTTTGCATAGACTACAAGAGCAGGAGTTGACCACTGCCTCTAACACTAAAGTGCCCTTTCGAGAGCTTTTATCCTGCATCCCTCCCTTTGCAACAGTGGCCTCCTCTCCACTTGTCCTCAAGCTGGGACTTTGTAGAGAGCACCTTGCAAAACAAGGTGTTTGTACCAGGGAAGAGGGTCATGGAGAGCCTGGTAGCTTTAATAGCCAGTATTCTGTAGGTTACATTTCACTGATGACGAATAAGAAATACAAATTTAACTCATGGTTGCCTTATTTTATAGGTGCACCAGATGATTTAGGCAAGCCCTACAGAAATTGATCATACAGTCACAGATATGTAGAGTGAATAATTTTGTAGAATCACAGAATGGCTTCGGTTGGAAGGGACTTTAAAGACCATTTATTCCTCACCCCTGCTATGGGAAGGGACACTTTCCACTATCTCAGGTTGCTCCAAGCCCCATCCAACCGGGCCTTGAACACTTCCAGCGATTGGGCATCCACAGCTTCTCTAGGCAACCTGTGCCAGGGCCTCACCACTCTCACAATGAAGAGCTTCTTCCCCATATCCAATTTAAACCTATTTTCTGTCAATTTAAAGCCATCCCCCCTTACTACTACTTCACTGAAGACTAAATCGATAGTATTTACCAAAGGAAAAATAATTGTTTTCATGCAGTGCTGAAGTAAGAGCGTAGTCTTGTATCAACTGTTTACTCCAAAATCAGAGTTTTCATATTTTAAAGACTAAAAATTTTTTGAAAAGCTTCAGAACACCTGCACAAATAAGCTTCAACATAACTACATTTTAAAGTTATATTGTAGATCACTTCTAACTGAACTATTTTATTCTTTTTGTGCATACAAATATTAAGCTATTGTTGACATGAATTTCTCCATCAATAATAGTTTTTAGATCTAAAACTAGCACTTAAATACTTCCTCTGAATACACAAACAATATGCTATATAAATTAATATTTTTATTAAATTTAATATTATATTAATAATTTAATACATTTTAATATAAATTAATGAAAAACGTCAGTAAAACAGAGAAAGAGTACATATCATCTAAATACAGTATTTAGAAATACAACAAAGAGAAATATAAATTGGGGGGTGGTTAGACTATTTTGAGATTTGTTACTTTATAACTAAAATTGTTTTCTAAGCTACTTTATTACCTGTAACAAACTTTAATTAACAAATTCAAGCATTTTGTTATTTCATAGACTATTGCTAGTTACCTTATCCATGCACAGAGTAGCCGCAACACTGGGAAGAAAAAAACTCAAGAGACCTAGGAAGCTGAAGCTTTACTGACTAAATTTTAGGGGGTGAAGAGGTGTGAAGGGCTTCAAGTAGAAACCAAGCCTCCTACCTCAGCTGTTTGGGATTTTCAGGGTAGGCAGAGAAAGTGATAAAATCTATGCCTAGTTAGGATAATAAGGCTTATAGAGACTCTTAATAGAGAGTCTTGTGGAGTTGAGGTGGTTGTTTAAGCTTCTTTTGTATAGTAGTAAAGGCCTGTAGAATTTGTCCTTTAAGTTTGCCTTCACTAATCTAGCAGGGTCGTTTTTTATTTTGGTTGTTGTGTATTTAGCTTATTCCTTGATTACTTTGTTTACTAGTCTACCCTAATATCTCATTTTCTTATTTATCCTGTATTAAGAAAGTGTTATGGAAGTTGGTTGTTTGCATGAACTCTGTCTTTCTTTTTCACTGGAATGGGCTACTTTATTTCTTCAAGCACGGAAGCCTGTTACGTGGCTGTGGAAACCTTTATTAACCCGTTTCAGTTATGATGCACGGAAAGAACTAGCAACAAACAATAGTTGTAAGGATGGCAAAGGAAATACTTGTGGCATACCTTAGAAGCTAAACTTGAAAGGAATTTGCACTCAACAAGGAGGACAGGCATCAAGCTTCACCCAACATGAGTTTGAGCAGATAAGTTTGTGAGTTACTAATAGTCAGAGCAGAGCTTTGTCCTGTTTTCTTGAATGCTTTTCTCTTCCCAAGCATCCATCTTAACCAAGAGTAGTTTCCTATGCCATGCTCAGGTATAGGAGCTTCCTGTTGGCTTTTAGGCTGCAGACAAAAATTCCCCGCTGTTGGTGGGAATTGTTTGTGCGTCACTTTGTGGGCCTCAGGGGTACAGAGAGGATGGCGTGGGGTGACAGGGGTCTTAAACCAGGCACAGCCTGTCTCCAACAAAACTGCGTGGAGGGACTTTCCTTTTGTCATGGGCTTACTCATGGCTAACTGGGGCAGTGAGCTTGGCACTATTTTCTGAAAAATTAAGGGGGTTTTTATTTATTTGGTCAAGTGACATCTTGTCCCTTTGCAGCGGAGTCCTAAAAAACATTATTTGGGTCTTGTTTTGCATTATGGTTTGCAGGATTTGGACTATACCCAAATGACTACAATTGTTTTGTTTATGTCCTTCCTATCATCAGATCCTGTGAGGAGTATCTTAATGTCAAAACATCTACATTTATTTTGCTATTTAACCACTGACTGGCAAGTGACTAGAAAAGGCATATTATTATTATGCAAATAGGCTAAATTATACATGGTGCTGCAGTGAAACTCAACATGAGATTCTCTCAAGCCATTGGATCAATCCAGGCTACTAGAGTCAGGAAAGGGAAGCAATCATTTTGAACTCCAGGTGTATAAATTTCTCTATTTATTGAGCTCTCTGACAGAGAACACAAGATGTGAAGATACATTTAGCCCATGGTTGTATTACAGGAAAATATTAAGGAAAGGACTTTGAAGTAGGTGCTTTCCATCATGTGTAACCCTCACACAACAAAGAAAGTAAAATGAAGCTAATTTTTAGCTGTACTTGCAAATTTTTTTTTTATTCCAGAATGGGAGTAACCCTGGGGTTGAGCGGGAGGATGCCTAATGTACTTGTGCAAAGGAAATGTACTGTTGTAAATTCTGTCATGGAGATCAAAGATCACAGGTTCTTCTTTGTTGCTTGGCCCACCCAATTTAATAAGATTTAATAAAGATTCTTCTTCTACAGTTGCTGATTAGCAGCTCCTCAGATTAACAAAGAAGGCAGAACAAATGCAGGGTAATAACACTATCTCTCCTGAGATCAACATCTTTAGGATCTGTGTATGTATATAGTCAGTCCAGGAGCCAGAGGCTTGGTTTGTGCACTGAAGTTTAGGAATCCAGGCCAACCTCTAGCATGCTGGAGTGTGAAGGGCCTCTTCTGGGCCCTTCATACCTTGCTTTCATGAATAATGGTCCCCTATGATTCCTTTCAGAAATTGAACAAGATCTGAGGAAAAGCAAGTTTTGTTCTGCTCCTCATAGGAGGCAGTTTTATAACCCCATTGCTCTGCTGGCTAAAAACACCCTGTAATTTCTGGTCTACATTTACTCACAGATGGTTTTTTTATCCATTTGGGTATTTTGTACCAGCTGTATCTGTTTATATACAGAAAACTTCTGAGTACCTTCTTTACTTTTCTGAGCCTTCCTAGCTTCTTCCTCTTCCCCAGCCTTAAACACAAATTTCTAATAGGCTCCTGGAGAGGTATTTCTTTAGAAGGGACTTGTAAAGAATGGCATGTATCTACCTTTTGAAAAGCCTAGAGTTTCCCACCAGGAGGTGTCATTGTCCTGACTCTCCTTCTGAATGACCATAAATATCACCTGCCTGTCACAGGATTGTTAATGTTTGAAGTGAGAGAACATTGAACATGCCCAGAATCCCCTTGTTCAATGAAACAGCTCTCTAGGTTTGTTTCCAGGGCTCTACTGTCCTTTGGTTGTCCTTCCCTGCTCCTGGTGTCCGTGCCTTGCACCATATGTTGGGGGCATGATGGAAGCAGTGTGCAGGTGATGATTCCCGAGGCCCAGCTGTTCCTTTGTGGTCTGCAGAGACAAACAGTGTGAATGAGCTGTTTAATTGATCAGAGTTCATTTATGTGGGATATGTGACATCCTGAATAGAAGGGCCTTTCAGCTGCTCTTCTTCAAGATAAGCTCATACATTTGCATTCATGGAGTAGAGATATCAGGGGTTTTTGTTTGGTGGATTTAGGCCTGGAGGCACTCAGCAGGGAAACCATGTCCTTCCTTTGTCATGGTGTTAGGATTGCAGCTCCTAAGAAAAAATCAGAATGAAGATGATGGATAGGGAATGTAATGGTATGAAGTCTTACTAGCATAATTCTGGATATAAATTAGAGTTATGTCCCTTGACTTAACCTTTAGATAAACCTTTGTCTGTCTTTGACTCTAGAGGGTATAGAGCAACTGCACTCCTAATTTACTTATCTTCAGGTGGGCATAAATCTGAATCTTTCATTTTATTTTGAGAGTAGGGTGGCTTCCCCACTGTATTTATGTACCCCCATTGTGGCAATTTTGTTGCTTAGAACCACAGATAAACGGAACTCTTAACTGCCTGAAGTAAGAATCGTGTATGCAGGCCCACTATTATTTTATTTATGATAAATGGCAATTCCTTCTCTTCCTGCTGATACAATACCTGTTATGAAAGTAATATTACTTCTGTGGGCCAAATAACCAGACTCTGCTACTGATTGCAGTCATGTGACTACAAATGATGAATAAATACCTATTGATAAATGAGAGGAAAAAAACACAACTAGTATGTACCAGGAAGGATAAATACAGAATCACAGAATCAATCATTTACTTTGGAAAAGCCTCGTAAGATCAGAATCCAAATAGAAATCTAACACTGCCAAATTCACCACTAAACCATGTCCCTAAGCACTTAAATATCCCCAGAGATGGTGACTCCAACAGTTCCCTGGGCAGGCTGTTCCAGTGCTTGAGAACCCTTTACATGAAGGGTTATTAACAGGGTCTGTGGGGTGGGGTACATGTTCAGCACTTGAGAAAACTGACTTTGTGGATTGCTTTTTAGGCTCAAACATAAAAGTGCAACAATTTCAGGATAGGTGACAGACTCATCCTTCCTTGATGAGTCAAGAAATCTAAAAGGGTTGGAAGAGCAAAATCTTCACTGGAAAAGTTAAAGTATTGTTTTCAAGCCCTGGAAATAGGGAAGTCCTAATTATCTTGGTACCAGTTAACTGGAACTTTAAAAAGCCTTGTGGTGCTGGTTTGTTGGGGTTTTCTTGTCTGGGAAGTGATAAAATTAAGAAATTTAACACCATTGCTTTCGATGTTAGTGATGAGTTCTTTGTTCTTGAAACAACAATTATATGCAGCAATTAAAGTACACTTCACTAATGATCTTGTGTTAAAAATGCCTGTCCTAAAAAGTAATTATTTATCCAGCTGATGGAAATCAATTTCTTTCTTTGAGTAATTCATAGATGGTATAGTTGTGGCAAAAAAAGCTCCTGAAAGAGTCCTTAATTCAAGAACTTCTGTTCTCTCATGGTCTATTGACTAAGAAAAATAATGAGTAATAAGAATGATATACCTTTGATGGCTGTTCTTGGGTCAGGTTTTACTTTTCAGTGCTATGCAGAAGTTTCTTGTGCTTCGGTCTTCTGCCTTGAAGATTTCAGATACCCAGTGGCAAGATCTCATTCCACAGAATACCAGTAGTTTTGGTGATGGACCTTTACTGATTGTTATATTTGTTATAATGAACACTATATTTAATGATTGTTGTTGAATACTGCTTTAGTTAAGGACACAAACATGTTAAATACTGTGTCTGTTGATGTATAAAAATGATGTACCTGAAGCTGACTTGAACACTGAAGAGAACAGACTTGAAGCTTGGAATTCATAAACTCATGGTGAGATGCATTAGTAAGGAAGTGAAGCTACTGCCTCTTCCTCCTTTTTGTAGCATCTCCCTCATGATACCATAAATGAAAAATGGTAGGTCATGTCAGCACTTCAGTGCTGCTGATAAGTTCACATGCTCTCTGATAAGTCAAAACAATATTTTATTGGAACAGACCCAGACAGAAGCTATGCAAAGACTCTGCAAAACAAAAATCAAATCTCATGATGACCACTTTTACAGTATCAACCACCTACTTAATCTCCTAATCCTGAAACTTGCTCTCATTCCTTTCACTTGCCAAAAGCTATAACTGTTCTGTTCCTCAGAGCCAGCATCCCCGTCAGTGTCTCTTCTGGGACATCTCCCCTGTTGAGACCATAGGGCTGTGGAACAGACCTGGACAGTAAATGAACAGTCAATGCATGCATTATATACTTATTCTTTCTATGTGTGCATGAAGGGTGACAAGGCTCCAAGAGCTTCTCTGCCGTGATTTCCAACAGTGGAATTAGAAATAATCAAGTTCTGCATGGGATCAGTTCCACCTGCACCTGCAGGCAGTCGGTGTGGGATGGGAAGGCCAGTCCTGCTTTTATCTTAACTCAAGATATGAGTTGTTGTTTCCTCTGCTCCTTGGCTCTGTTTCATGTTTCAATGCTCTGAATCACACCTGGCCAGTGCAAGTGACCTCTGGCTTCAGGTTAGATTCTTCAATGTATATTTTTGCCTGTTTGGAGGAAATTGAGCACTATGAGTCACATCAGAATTCCCGAAATGAGAAGTGGAGATAAGATTTTCTGACTCCTGGGGTTCCACTCCAGAGTGGAGACTGCCTTAGGCAGCCTTGAGAAATTCCAGCGTCTTTGTAGCAGTTGCATTGCCTACCTTATTCACACTTAATCAGACACAGAGGCTGAGGGATGAGTATGTTTTTGGAAATTATCTTTTATTCCCATCTGGACCTCAGGGAAAATTTGTGCCTTAAACCCTTTGTCTCCTAATTTCTAAAGAATTAGTGTTGCAAGCTCCTCTCCAAACAGGAAACACCTTCACTACTGGCACTAGAACTCCTTTTTCCCCCTCAAGGCTGGCTAAAGCTCTTACTTTTCCTCTCCTAGTGAGTGTTACTGTGGGTGAAGCTGGGGTTTTCCCATTACTTCAAAATTTCAAGTAGTTCCATGGCTCTTTGCCATGGGATAAATGTCCGTTATACAAAGCACTTTGATATAAATATTTCTCAAATGTTTCAATTTAGAAGTGACAGAAATATCTTCTAGGAGAGAGATGGAACTGGATTACTCAGAGGCACTTAAAGCTCTGTTTTTGTCTGTTGATATGTAAATGCAGATGTAATCTTGTAGATAAACAGTCTTTAAAAAAGATGGGAAATGAATCTCTGTCTCTTTCTATTGAACAACTGTACATCTGTATACTCTGGTTACCTGGGATCCTACCACATTTTGTATTTGTCTTGGATTTGTGATTTCTGCAAGTTCAACAGAGTTTTAGATAAAGTAAAATAATTTTCCACTGCATTAAATTTTCTTTAGCTACTGATAGAGACACTGAAAAAATGTTTCTCCAACCAAAACTTACACAGTTCCACAGAAAGGCAGACTCTACAAAATTACTCTTTTAGCATTTCATGGCCTCTTTGGAAAACTTTCAATTAAAACTTTGTTGCTACAAATCAATCCACCACTACTTGTTATGCACCAAGTGGATGGGAAACATTGTTTATCACATGCCTCCTAAGTACTTTAAAACACCTTTTAGGTTTTAGAAGATTGTAAAGATTTCTTTCCTCCATTGCCCTTTTTTACAGTGGGATGGGAATAAAACAGTCTCTTGGACAGACAGAGTTCTTTGAGAAACTGTCTGTTGAGTAGCGATTCCATCCCTTTTATGCTCATTTTATGGTGATTTCAGCTAAGCATTGTTTCACTTGTTTCCTCATAAGAATGTCTCATGGGACAATATTAAAAATCTTAATTATAACAAACCATAGTGCACTATTGTTTCTTTATTACTGACATAGCCTTGAGGCACAAACTAGGTTGATCTGCCAGGAACAGATCAATCATATCAATGTCTGATGTTCTTGACAGCTTAGCAGCCTTCTGCTGATTTTCCAATTGTTTTCTTTAAAATTTTTCAGTGTTCTATTATCTTTTCTAGGTGCTTATGTGGAAGGCCTGGCTTCTAATTACCTTGGTCTTCTTTTTTGAGATACAGAGAGGCAATATTTGCTTTTTGTCCACCCTTTTACACCTTTTTTCTCCACCCTTTTACACCTTTTTTCTCATATTCTCCAGGTTAATTACTGAGAGTTTGGATCTTTAAACTGTAGCTTGATTGGTTGTAACCAACGTAAATAATCTTCACTCCAGTCTTTCCATAATCTGATCTGTTCTTTTTTCCCAATGCATAACACTATTGCAGTGAGTATTAACTTTCCTCTATATAGAAAGAAATTACATTTGACATGTCTTCTGTCAATTGCTGTCCTTTAAATAGCAGACCTGGCTGGATTTTGTTGTTTTTATGCCTAGTATGTTTATATAGCCCTTTCTTACCCTTTATGTCTCATAATGGACTTCCAACTGGAAAATTAGTTGTGGCTACATGATTGTCAAGGCACCTCTGTTTGTAAGGGAAAAGAGGTGGTCTGGAGTGTTCCCATTCACTATAAAAAGCTGGGCTTTCACTTGTGAAAATGAGAGTCTGGAGTGTAAAGGAACAAGATGTATTCAGCATTTCTAAAAATTTGTCTTTAGAATCTCTTATTTTTCTGGCAGAGAGGAATTGTATTAATTTGAAGGAACTATGTCTGTGCTCATGTAGCACAAGAGGAGAGTGACAACTTCATCCAGCTCTGTGCAGCACAAGAAATGAGGCTCTTACATTCCCAAATCAATTGGCAAAAGAGGAAAAAAGCATAAATGTGAAATAACTTTGAGAAGAGAATAAATAAGTAACATAGAAAGCAGCTAAGGTCAGGCTGCATGGCATTTTTAGCTTGATTATCTACAGTTCAACTTAAGTAACTGTATCACAGGTATTTTTCCTGAAATATGCATGTAGCATAGCATCCAACATGAGCTTTAGCTCATAGGAATCCCAGTCTTCCTGAACAGCAGAATTGGAGTTTCTAAGTGCCTTTAACTTTTAACAATGAGGTTTTAGCCTCTATTATGTGGTTTTGAGAACGATTTTCAGGCTTTCTTTTTTACAGAAAATTTTGCCTTCATCTTCCAGTACATTACAGGGAAATAAGAATATAGTCAGTGGATAGCAGAATTCCCTGGGAAAAACCAAAAAGAGCCCCATGTCAATGATGCATAAGGGAATACAGCCAACAAAAAGAAGCAGTCTTTTTTTAGGCTGGAGTTTTTACAAGCATATTGCTTGTAGGCTTTGATGTTTTGTTATTTTTTGTGGGGGTTTCTTTATCTGCTGCAGACAAGAGGTCTCAGACAGCCCCTGCAAAGGAAGACTACTGTAAATTATTAAGTAAGCTCTTCCTTCCTCCGGAGATTCCAGTGGCAAAGGAACTCTGATAAAGTTTCCTCAGAGCTTTCTTCAGAGTTTCTGCCATGACAAGGATGAGCGCTTACCAGTAGGAAGCTCATTAAATGACTTGGAAAAGAGAATCTCCAGGAAAAGACGTAGGATTTTGTGCCTCTTGGCCCCTGAGTGCATAAAAACTGTCCTGGAGTTGTCTGTAATTTTTCTGTGCATACAGTTATAAATGCTGATCAAAGTTTTAGAAAACAAAAATGCCTGCCCTATCAAGACCGATTAATGTTAGTTTGTAGTAGAATAATGTTTACAGAACCCCGGTGAAATTAGGCCCTGCTGCATAATGTGCTGTACAGGTACATTAAAATACCAGCTTTTGTCTGTGTTCTTCAGATGGTAAACCCTCCTAACAGAGAAGGGCTGACAAACAGGAAGTGTTTTCATTCCCAGTTTGAGGCTAAATAAACAGCAGTCCTGATCTGATGCTGCCTGGAAGTCTTGGGAAGTCTGGTTCTTCTAAGCAAGGCTTGCCCAGGCTAGCCAAAAGCTAACCTCAGCTTTCCAGAGCTTCTTGATTGTCCATTTGTGTTCACAGCTTTGCTAGTTCACACCTGCTAGAAAGTGCTCCTCTCCCTACAAATACTCAGTGTGTTGTTTTTAATGCTCACTCTCTTCAGTAACTAGCTTTGACTTGCTTTCTAGGACTTTGTTGCAATTTCTAGTCAACTCTCATGATTTGTTAGTAACTGAGGTTGTTTTGGAATACACTCTTTATTCTTTGCCCTTTTCTGAGATGATTTCTTTGATGGGCAGAGCTCTTTGGCTACCTGACAATTCTTTTTTTTTTTTTGGTGAAAAAATTGGGTGATACCAGTTGATATTAGCTTGGAATCTGGAACCCACTGATTTTTATTCTGTAAGAACAGGCTGAGGCTCCAAAATTAGAGCTCCACCATGCACTGTATAAACTCTAACTATGCTTTACAGATATGAAGTGGTTGCTACCCTGTGGCCTCCTATTGCTGACAGCCCTTGTTGAGTCCTTTGTATGTTCAGCCTCATTAAACCACATCCATAATGGTGAAGCTTTATGCAGTAGTATAATTAATCAGGGTATACACAATAAATGTGCATGAATTCCTAGTGTATTGTCTTGTCCACCTGAAATATTATATGCACCTGTTCAGGAGCTGTAACTCTATTGCAATCAGGACATTGAAGAATATGGTCCAAGAGACTCTTCAAAACAAGGTGAATGTTTCAAGCTTGACTGCTACAAGTAACTGATGAACCTGTATTGTGAGCAGGGCTGTAGAAAAGTTCCAACAATCCTGGGACTGGCAAACCTGACCACAAATGAGAGCTCTGCACTGCTGAGATCCACAAGGAAGGGCTTGTCCAATGCTGCAGTTTCCATTTTTACTCAAACTTGGTTAACCAGCTTTGAGCATCGGTGCCTTTCCTACTGAGATACTGGAAGAACTGACACCTCCTTGCTGCAAAACATTATGCCAGGTGAAAAATTGGAATCTGCTTATTCATGCAATTAATTCGAGCTAACTGTCATCCTCATCCTTGATATCCTGGAATTGTGTGTTTCTGTCAGTAAAAGTTTGTGATGTGGCACTTGGCAGTTTGTCAGCACAGTGTGTCTTTCTGGGAGGGTTGATCTGGCAAGGGGAAACATCTGTCTTGACATGTGGGAGGGCCAGATCCTCGGATTTTCCAAGAAATTGTTTTCCACACGGAATTTCCCGTCTTGTGGAGGAGAGGCTAATTGAGGGAATAAAAGGCTGTAATAAAAGGCAGAGCACTACAGAGTCCAGACACTTGAAGCTGAACTTGATTTTCAAGACCAAGTTCATCCACTTAGCCACGGAAAGCAATCTCTGGGAAACAGCGCAGAGGAATTCTGTCACCTGGACAGTGCAGCTACAAACTGTGAGTGGAAATGGACTCTGCTATTTTCTTTCACTGCTCAGCTAAAGGAGAACTGGACAGCTGGAAATCTGTGCTTATATTCCTTAAAAGTTGATTACATTTAAAAGTATCTTGATATTAAAACTGTTTTAAAATGAGTAATTTCCTAGAAGTGGAAATCCTACTTAAGTCTTGATTAAAAGTATGTAACAAAAATTGCATGGACAGTAGTTTACATGGAATGTTGACAGTTCACTATTTTGTTTTTACAAATGTGTTTCTTTGATTTCTCATAGCCATCTGCTTAAAAGACAGAGAAGAGAAAACTCTCAGAAACATGATTTGCTTTCAGTTCCTTTCTCTTCTTGCCTATGGTAAGTGTGTATTTCTCTGTGTAGAAAACTAGTTGGATGGCAATATTAGTGTGACTGTTCTCTTTGAGCTCAGCATGAAACAGAATTTTTGAACCTGCTCTAATTAACCTGAGGCTGTGTTCACACAGAAACACCTCTGGAGGCAATGGCACATTTTCCCTCCTTGCCTGTCAAAGCCAGAATTGGCTCCTACAGTCTGCTGTGAAGTCTCAAAGCTTTGTGTGATCAGACATAGTTTCACAGGCTGAAGTCCCTGTACTTGAAGCTGACTTGTCTGGTTTGAAGTTTGCCAGGTGATTATTTATAAAATAATTGCCACTAGTTTTTATGCAGTTTCAGATACTGACAAGTTTGCAGTATTTATAGAGCTTTACCTGTCCTCTTCTAGGGAGAGAGGAGGGGAGAAGTCAGACACCAACTTTTGGATATCTTTTCGTTCTAGGACTTACAGTACTACAGGGGGTGAATGGGTGGACATACCATTATTCAGACACAAACATGACCTACAGGGAAGCAGAGCTGTGGTGCAGAAAGAAGTACACTAACCTGGTTGCCATCCAGAATAAGGAGGAAATCAAGCATCTCAATGCCTTCTTACCCTTCAATCCGGGTTACTACTGGATTGGAATCAGAAAAATTAATGATGTATGGACCTGGACTGGAACTAACAAAGAACTGACAGAAGAAGCACGAAACTGGGCTTCAGGTGAGCCAAATGGCAAAGGGAACAACGAGGACTGCGTTGAGATCTACATCAAAAGAGGGAAGGATGATGGCAAATGGAATGATGAGCAGTGTGAGAAAAAGAAGGTCGCCTTGTGCTACACAGGTATAGTGTGATAAAGGTCATTTCAGTGTGCCCCTGTGGAGATGAGGTGGTGGCTGGGATGATTTAACTTCATCTTACATATCAGTTACCTGACCCTGTAAGCACTTGGACACTTATGCTTACTTACTGGGTTGAGGTTGTCCTTGTTCGAAGATTTAGATTAATCTCACCTTTTAGCTCCTGGAATATTTTGCATCCTTTTAGGAGCAAATCAGCAGACCTTCTCTATAATCAGAGGGGAGAAGCAGGCTCTTTCAGATGGTAACTTCCATCCCTTTCTCAAGTGGCTCTCTCAGCTAGTTAAGAATTGCCCTTTTGGAGGCATCTGTCTGCTGGCTATAGACCACTGGATTAGATTAAATGCTTTGTGTAGAAGTGGCTAATGCAAGTTATAAAAAAAAAATCAAAGTCAAATATCAGCCAAATTAGAGCTGTGGTGAGCTAATGAACAATGTACCTGTTGAGGATTTCTACCTACCCCACAGTTTATTGTTCCTTTTGCATTTTAAATATTGCTAATATTTGCCTCAGAACAAGTGGTCTTGGAGTTTCCAGCCAGCTGAATCCTTTTACTGTGAGCTAGTCTGTAAAAAGTGTGGATTTCAGAAATTCTTCTGTGAAATGACAGGATAATCCTAAGTACCAAACCCTCCAATTTTCTTTTGCTATACAAAGGGCTTGTTTAGTGTCAGAAAGATAAACAAAGTGCTAGCCAGGTTTCATTAGTGACTGTTGCTGATTCTTTTATAATTTGCTGTATTTTTTTTTTCAGCTTCTTGCAACCCATCTCTCTGCAGTGGCCATGGAGAATGCAGAGAGACCATTAACAATCACACCTGCCATTGCAACCCTGGGTTCTATGGGCCTGAATGCGAGTTTGGTAAGATTACTTCATCCTGCTTTTTGACCAACTCATGCTAGCTAGTGTTCAGTTTGGCTTCTTGGTTTACCTGCTCAGCCAAAGAGACTGACTGTTTACCTTCTTGTGCTTCTTTGAAGTTAACAGTTGTGATCCACTAAAAAAACCTGATTATGGGAGCCTTGAGTGCCACCATCCATTGGGGAGCTTCCGCTACAACTCATTCTGCACAGTTCAGTGTGAGGAGGGCTATGAACTGACTGCACTGGAATCTGTTCACTGTACCTCCTCTGGGGTCTGGTCTGCCCCCCTTGCGGCATGCAAAGGTGAGCTTTCTGCATTGTACATAGCCCTGTAAACCTCAGTGCTGCACTGGCAGTAAGTACAGATGGAAGTTTGGCCAATTCCTTTGTAACTAATTACGTGGTGTAGGTGCTATTTCATTTCAGCACACAGGTCTCTGTTCCTGAGGAGGTGAAATGAGTAGGATGAATGTTCTGGCCTTGTTCCTTGTAGGAAAAGACTTTTCCAGCTCTTAGGTGGGAACAAGGAATTGAGTTGACCTAGCTGAGAGACTACTCTCAACAGGCCAGTTACTCCTGACTGTAGGAATAATTTTTTGAGGTGTTTGGCTCAAAATGAGCTACTTTTCTAATCAAATTAAAGCATCAAACATCACCCAGCAGCAGTCAAAATAGGGAAATTTTGGATTGTAAATAGTTGCTGTCATGAGCTGCAGATGAATTAACAGTCTTGCCTTAAGACACAGGTTCCCATTTTGGGATATTTCTCCTTCTGTCTGCTTTCTGAGATGGTGGCATAGTAGACCCCTTTCTAAAGCTGTTCCTGTTTAGTGGGTGTGTTGCTAAGTTTCAGAAAAGAAAAAAACTTTTTATGGTTTGTTGCAAGCTGAGCTCTGTGTTGTCCTTTGTACCTTTCAGCTGTGACCTGTCATGCCTTGGAAATGCCTGTCCATGGGGCTGTGAACTGCTCCCATCCCTCTGTGCAGCTCACCTGGGGTACCACCTGTGAGTTCACCTGTGAGGAAGGCTTTACCCTGACAGGACCAGCTACACTGCACTGTGGGTCTTCTGGGGCCTGGGACAGGCAGCAGCCAGCCTGTGCAGGTACCTTTCCTTATCCCTGCTCATCTGAGCCCTCAGGGCTGTCAGCATTGCTGTGTTGTTCTCCTGAAGCATCTGTGCTGATTGCTGTTGTGCTCCTTGTGTTGCAGCTGTGAGGTGTGAGGCTGTCCCGTGGCCAGCTGAAGGCTCTGTGACCTGTGACCATGCTCCTGCAGACCTCACCTATGGCTCCCGCTGTGATTTCCAGTGCAGTGAGGGATATGTCCTGGATGGGCCATCCAGCACTGAGTGCACAGCACAGGGACAGTGGTCAGAGCCAGCGCCAAAATGCAAAGGTAAGACTGTTGGAAATTGCTGGTTTCTGGTCACTGGGGAACACACAGAAATCCATATTCCTATAGGGCCCTGGCACCAAACTAAACTCTGTGCTCCCATGTTTTCAGCTGTGCCTTAGAAATGCCTGCTCATGGCTCTGAGCTGCTCCTATCCCAAAGTCAAATTAATTTGAAAATAAATTGTACATATACGAGGGCAAAAACTAGGGCCAATGACAGGAAAGTCCTTAGTGACACCTAACCATTTCTCTTCATGTTTCAGTCATACAGTGTGAACCACTGAGCTCTCCTGAGAAAGGCTCTATGGATTGCTCCCACGGGGCTGGGATCTTCATGTACACCACCTCCTGCCACTTCAGCTGCCTTGAAGGATGGCATCTCAACGGCTCTCGTGTTCTTGAGTGCAGCCATTTAGGAAACTGGAGTGCCAGCCTGCCCACATGTGAAGGTATTTTGCCTGTGACCAGCCAGAGAGAAGTGGCACTGGGTTTCTAGTCAGATGAGGTGTGGAAGGGTGGCAGTGGTGGTAATACCAACCAGTGAGCTAGAACATGCAGTGAAGTCCATGAATTCAAAAGCTCAACAAAATCACTCAGTATGTTTGAAAATAGAAGAGGGGAAAAATCCTAAAACATCTTGGTGGAAAATGTTGATTTCTTATCCAAAAACAAAAGCTGCAACTTGATTTCAGTTCTTTTTGTTTGGTTTTTAAACAAAGTATTTTCCATGTTGAGCTTTTTTTCATGTGAATAGAGACAAAAGCATTTCTAGAGAAACAGAACCTTGTGGGGAAATTTGCATTCATGAGTCTGTTTCTCAGTGGAAAATTTTATAGTTTTTTTAATTTGGTGTGATAGTTTCTTGGATGTTAGTTCTTAGATGATAGTTAGTTTCTTGGATGATAGTTCTTGGATGAACTCCTCAGCTGAAAGACCTCACAGAGCTTTTCTCTCAGAGGCTGTAATTTCAAAGGACAGAAAGCTCAGCCTTGCCTTCTCATTCAAGGCAGTAAGAGCTCTGCCACTGCCCTCAGTTGGAACACCCCTGGCCTGCCTGGAATGCTTTTTCTTGAGGTCCTAAAAGCTCAATTCTACTTTCATTTGCTTGAGCAGAATTTAGATCCTCGAATAATTTCATTGATCTCAGCAGCTCAAAGAGGAAGATAGCACATAGGGAGTTAAAATATGAACTGCAACATGAAAAATAAGAGGAGCACAAATTGCTATGCAAGGCTGGAGGCTAGAGACAGACCCTGTCTCTAGTGTAGTGAGCTTCTTGCCTTGCCATTGCTTTGGCAATGGCTGGGGCAATTTTTACCTCGTGTACAGAAACTGTCCTGTTTCATTGAGAGAAAACTTAAGTGTTACAAGCTGCAGTTCTGGTTCCTCTTGAAGAGCACGAGGAAAGGGAAGAAGTAGAGAGGGCTTCCAAGACTGCATATGCCCCTTGATCTCACTGAAAGCTTTCATCCTTTCAGCCTCTGACCAAGTCAGCTATGTCTCTGTGGGCATAGCAGCCACTTCTGCCTCTCTGCTGTCCACAGCATCATTCCTCCTTTGGCTTGCAAGGCGCTTCCGGAGAAAAGGTGAGCAGCTGGTCTGGGTCCATTGGTTTATTTACCTTCCTGAAAAATTTTCAGTGGAGGGAAAAAACCCCAAAACCTCCAAACCCCTATACCTTACTTTTTGAAAAAGTGATAATTCCCATACTTAGTTAAATCCCAAAATTATTTTCAAGAACCGTCCATATATATGCCACATTTGGCTTTTGGATGAACATCAAAGAAAGTAAAAAACCAGTAATCCCCAAATATTTAGACAACAAGAATTAAGGCTTTTTTCTTGAAATGCTAATACCTTTTCTTATTCTTCTTGCAGCAAAGAAGTTTATTCCTTACAGGTAAGTTGTGTCTCAAAAAGCAACATGAAAAAAACACTGCCATCACTTTGCTAAAAATCCATTTGATGTAAACCTGTTGTCATTAAAGTACTTTTCACTTTTGTTTTATAGGAACTGGCAGGAAACAGCCAGTGAAGGTAGTTTCCAAAGTGCTGGTGAGAATGTCTAACTCAGGTGTTTCAGGTAAGCACATGTGATGTCTTCACTCACAAATTCTCTTGCTTTTAATCACACAAGCAATCAATCAGAGCTGCTAATCACTATATAATAATATGTGCTTTGGGATACCTAATGCATCTTGACATTGCATGGAAGTTCCTAACAAGACTGATGGATTTATTGCTTTAGAAATGATTGTTCAGCTCCTTAAAGTGTTATTGCCCTAAATGTGATGTTGTCACCATTTATCCCGGTTCTACAACATACTGGAGAATGATTGTGCTTAGCATTCTGTCCAGCTGCATATAGTATTAGGAGCACTTTTATGCAGTTCTGCTACCTGCTGCATACAAAATTCCTCTGAAATGAGAGCAAATACAAATCTATGCCAGTTTTCTGATTTATAGAGGAATTTTGTTCTCTCTGCAGGAATTGAAGCCACCTTCACTTATGTCTCAGATTTCTGGAGAATGAAACTGCATGCAAACCAGCAGCTGTCCAGATGTTTTTACCTCTTGCTGACAAGAAGATTGACCTTGTGTATGACTCAGAAATTTTGAACTCAAGCTGTCTGGTATTTCCATTGAAGACAAGCAGAGAGTAAAACTCTGGCCTTCTGGCCAAATCCTGCCTACATCCAGTCATGTAGTTATCCTAACTGGGAGCTTGCCATCTCCTGTCCAGATGGTGGGCAAATAGTGCACTGCTGCCTAAAGAGGAGGCTGGTTTGTCCTCTGCTGCACTCAAAGGTACCAAGGTGAGGTGAAGACATGCATTATTTCACATCACTTACTACACTGCTGGAGGTGTCTTCTCTGGAGTCATAGGGGTTATGCTTGCAGAAACAGGATCATCAGGATGAAAAAATATTCACTGAACAGCTTTGAAACTATTGATCTGGTTTGTGGAAGTCAGTTTATTTTAAGATGCCCCAGTCAATAGATATGGCTGTAGTGATATGGGCAATTATTTGGGTTTCTGCTGCATATCCCAGAAAACGTAGATACCTTTTTTTTAACTGTAACAGCACTAGGAACCATAGTGCTTACACAAAGCACTCTGGTTTCTGAACACAGCAGGTAGATCTGAAATTATCTCATCCCTGTGGGATTATGTACTGTAATACATACATATGTATTTATTTGTATATACATACATATTTATTTGTGTAGCTTTTAATGTGGATATTTCTGTGCTCTTAACTGTACATGTATTGTAAAATACTTGTTCTTGAGTAGGTCTGTGGCCATTGATCAATTGATCAGAATTTATTTTAAAATAAATCGGAGGTGTTTGTAAGGGTTGCATGCCTGCATAACGTTTATGAATGGAATGGAAGACTGAGATTTGTATGTTTATGTATTGAAAATACGATTTTTTGAGCTGTTAGAAGTCTTCAAATGAGTCTCTTTTAATTTATGTTTAAGTTATGACTATAAATTAAAAATCTCTCATTTAACCTGATATGCATTGTCCTATTTGTAACAGTGTTTAATAAAATTTTTTCAGTGTAATACTCCCTATTTGTAAATGTGAACAATTTAAATTATTTGGGTCAGCCCTGTGACTTGTGGCTTCAACAGCAGAATGTGAGGGTAGGGAGAAAACTGGCTGAAAGCAAGGCTATCCCTTAGTGGAGCTTTCCATGTTTCCATAGCAGGCAAGGACAGAGCAGCCAGCAGATGGAGCTGACTGCCTGGGACTAGCACAGCCAGAGCTGATCCCAAACCAGCATCTCCAGTTCTGAAAGGGAGGAGGAAGGCTCAACAGTGTGTCCCACGAAGAAGGTGCCTGGGCCAGCAGTGAGCTCTGGCAGGCAGGTGGAGGAGGGAGAGAAGAGCAGAAAGAGAAGCAAGTAGGTGATCTTGGTGCATAACTAACAGCACAAACCCCTCAGCCCATTTAGGTTTTTGCAGCCCTTTCTGCTGGGAGGTTGAAAGAGTTAGCATGGGCCTACAGTTGAAAGCACAGCTCTGGGGATAGTGCTGACTGCTGTCCAGGGATCTCCACTCCCACCCTGGCCTGGGCTGCAGCCAAAGACTCTGGCATGGCAGCTGCTGGGTAGGTACCAGTGGTGGTCAGACAGTCCTGTGGTCACCCTTTGCCAGCCCCTGAGACAGCCCAGGAAGCTGCACTGTAGCTCTGCAGCTGCTGCCAGGGGCCTGCCCTTGCTGACAAACTCTGAGGTGCATTCCTGCCCCAGCCAAGGCTCGCGAGAAGCCATCAGGCCTCTGAGTGAGGGAGTCAGTTAAGAGGTGCTGCACCACAGGGGACAGAGCCCATTGCTGTTTGTCCCAAACTGATTAAAGAACTGAGAGTGGTTGTCAGCACTTCCACTGCCTTGACAAGCTGGGGCCCAACCCTGTGAGCAGATGTAGAGCAGTAATCCTCAGGTTTCCTGAGGGGATGCAAAGATTAGCCTGGAACGCCCTGCTCTGAATCCCTGCAGGAGCTGTTTTGAGAGCTAAACCACCACATGAATCCCCCGGCCTGTCCTTGTTGTTGTCCTCTACATGCATGGCCTGCGTGTAGCATCCTCTGCAGAGAGCTGCTTATCCAGCATGCCTCCCACCCTGCTGCCCAGGGCAGTCCAGCTTCTCCTTTCCTGACCAGAGCTGGTGCTTCTAGCAGTTTTCCCTGGGATCTTACAGGGGCTTTATTGCCAGAAAAGAAACTATAAAATTATCCCTTCTCTTTCTCCAGGCCTTGTGACTTCTAGGGGCAATGCTGTTCCAGTGAGATCACATTTGGGTGGGATTCATCCTCTACTTCTCCCATATATCCCCTAGGCCAGACAAAGACTCTCTGAAGGGGATCTCCTTCCTTGCAGTGACTCTCAGGTTACATCTATCCTCATAACTAATGTTAATCCAGGACACAGGCAAAAACCTAGCCTTTGCTCATCCAGGTTGCTTGGTTCTTTACCCCCTCCTGGCACAGTTTTTCCTGCCTCAGGATATGATTTACCAGTTAGGATGGCATGATGTGTTCAGGCCTTGAAGAGCTTCAGGAAGTCCTCTTATTTGTAGTGGATGTGTCTCTGCCAGTGCCTGGGAACACAGCTTTTGTTTGCTATCTGTGTAGTTCTCATGCTGGCAACAATGACCATGGGAATGCTGGCTGCCAGGCAGTCCTTTAGTCACTCCATTGTATCACTCCTCTGTATGCAGTGCTGAGCGACCACTGAATAGGCCACAGAATCTTTGCTGGAGGGACTTTCCTTATTTCCTGTTGTTCCACTTCCCTTAAATTCCTCAGCTTTCCCTGGGCCCATGGCATTGTTAGGAATGGGGTCCGTGTTCTGCCTGGCATCTTATTTTGGTGCAGATGTCTGCTTGTGCTGTGACCTATGGAAGCTGTGAAGGTGACATTAACTGGGAGGCACGCATGTCCTTTCACAGCTCTGTGTGTTTGCTGCTTGGCAAGAGGATGGAGTTGGTGGTGTAACAACACATTACTGACGAACTGAGCTACCCAGGGTGGCTTCAGCTTTTTTACTTCTGCAGTCTGACAGAAGGGGACTTGGAAACAAAATTTCACTAAAAGTCTCAGGCAGCGTTTGATTTGGGGTGGGTGCTTCTGTGGGCTTTGGTGATATGAACAGTGTAAGACCTGCACAGATAAGGTATGCGCCTTCTGTTTTCATAAGCAATTAGCCATCAAACAAGCAGCCATTTATCAGGGCCTGGCTGAAGCTGCCTTCCAAAATTCCATTTATTAAGGAGTGGACAGGACCCAGCATTTGACTAGTATTTCTCTTGTGAAAGTAAGTCACTGCTCCAAACTCCAGAGGCTGCACATCCCTGCAGCTCCTTGCGTGCTTTGCTGAGGCCTGGCAGTGGGACTCTGGAGCAGCAGCTCCCGCAGGAGTTGGTGTCGTGATCCAATCGCTGTAACCTGCTCGGCTCCTGCTCTGGGAGCTGTCAGAGGATATTAAAGCCAGGAGGCCAGCCTGAAAAACAGTGTCTGTGCAATGCAACATACTCAGGCCTCTGTGAGTCTGGTTTCTGTCCTGAGTCTTGCTACTGTTTGGATTCCTCTGGTTCTTGCAGGGGGCCGGCTCCTTTCCTTTGGGTTGAGCGTGCTGCTCACGTGTGGCTGGTGGTGGGTGTTTGGTGAGGGGTCTTCAGTCCACAGATCTGGAGAAGCAAGTAGTTGTGATGAGCTCCTGGTCAGGGACAGAGAAGTCCACAAGTTTGCTGCTCCCTGGGAGCCATAACTCACATCAAATGAGACATACAGACTGGCCTTGCCCAGCGATAGACAGGACAGGCTCCTGTTGGTACTGGGCAACAGGAGCTTGGTGGAATGTTGCAGCAGGCGGAGGTGGTGAAGATGCTGCAACCTTCCCGAAAGCGTCTCTGGATATGAGAGCCGCTCAGCGGTGCCACACTCACACACACGCACTTGCACCGGAGAGCGGTTGTTGTAGAAGCCGTTGGCAAAGAGACACGGGAAGGGTCCTCATGTGGAGTTCCACGGGGAGGTTTATTGCAGCCACACACGTGAATGTCCAGGGACGAAGAACCACGAATGGGGGAGGGTCCAGGGGTTTTGCATGGGGAAGGCAGGGGCGGAGAGAGCATCAGGGCCAATGGTCTGAGGGCGCAAGGGCGGTACACAGGCGGGGCCAGGGTATAGGAGCCAAGGGGGAAACAACAAGGGAGTGGCTGAGGTGCCGGGGCCAATGGGGGAGGAAAGAAGGGAGAACATCCCAGATTAGGGACTTATAGGGTAGAAAGGGGCAGGACGGCCAACGGGCCAACCAGGGAAACAGAACTGGGGTACATTAACATAATGCAACAAGGTATCCTGGGAGAAGCCTCTTTTCGTCTCCCTATTCTGGAGCGTCTCTCCGGGCACATCCCTCCAAGGGAGCGCCTGGCCATCTTGTTCCAGAGGCCCACCGGCCTCCACAGTGGAGGGCAGAAAAGCAGGTACCAGAGCCCAGCCTGACAGCATTTGCACAGTTGTGCTATGGAGCTCTCGGGCCTAGTTTATGGCCTCTCTCCTGCACACCTGTAGGAAGAAACAATCAAAATTGCAGGTTAGATTTGACCAGTGGAGTCAAAACCTGCTGGATGATTTTTGCTACTCACCTGACACTATTAAATCTCACTTAGAAGGGATGCAAATTTGGCCAATACAGTTCCGCTGTGGCTGCACAAAAAGAAATATGCAGCCCAGAAAGTGTTTCCACAGCTGATGATGGCCAATGCTTTTTCCAGCTCAGGAAAGCTGCTGCCAAGAACAGGACAGTGTGCAAAAAGCACAAATGCCTCCTAAGCAAGGCAGCAGATGCCCCCAGGCAGCTGCCAGGAGGTTTTTAACCTGCCTTCCTACTTCAGGGAAGGACATTCCCTGAAAAGCCCAACAGTTGCTTTGACTTTCAGCCTGGGCCAAGTGGGACCTTCATCAACTTCTCGCCTCGTCAGCTGCCGTGAAAGCAGCGATGGCAGGTGTGAAATTGCAGGTGACTTGCTTGCTTCTGGCACTGCAGTGCTGTCATTTTTGGCTTTTGACAACCTCTGGGTGGGCAGGATGAGGGAATCACACTGAATTCATGCCTTCTGGAGCAGGCCTTGGGACATAGAGCACCTTGGTGGAAGGAAAAGGGCTAAAGGGGAGATAGGAAATATTTTGTTCAGGGCTTATTCCATAGGATGATTTCTGGGAAAGGAGGGGCTGCAATCAGGCAGGATGTATTCATGTCAGGATCTTGGGAAATCAAGCTCAGCCTAGCCCAAACCAATGGGAAAATAGAGCACAGCCCACACAGCATGAGAAAGCGATGTCCCCGCTTTACCTCATCTTATGTCAGTGCAAACAATCCAGATAACATGAAAATCAGACATGGTGGAATGCTGACATCACATGAACAAGCAAGATATCCCATGGGGAAATGATACAGTTTGAGCAGAAAGACAGTGGGGATTGTCCTGGAAAGTCCTATCCTAAGATAAAGGGTCCTTTCCAGCCCTCACTGTATTTCCTCATCCTCCTCCCTTGTCTCAGTTGGTACCAGGGATCCCAAGTTTGTCCCTGGGTGGAGAGCAGGGTATGCTGTCTGTCACAGGCTCTTCCCAGACTAGAGTCTGACGTGGATGGCTCCTGAAGGCAGCAGAGGAAAGCTCTGCAGGTAAGTTAGGAACTGCTGGATCACTGCCAGAAAATGGAGAAGATCTTTGCTACTTCACAGCAGATCGCTTTTGATCAATGCAACCTCTGGAAACAACCAGAAGCAGCAGAGGTTCTTCTTTCTGTCTTCTAATCCATGCCTTTCCTACAACTGAGTTTAAAATCGGCATTTTTAAAATGTACCAGGCATACAAAGTATCATGTAAAGTAACTGCAACTACTTACAAGTTTTGGGCTCATGGAAGTCACGTAACTACTGAAAAGAAATCAGACATAGATCCCCATTTTCTCCAGACTGCTATTTGTCCAGTTTGGCTGCATTAAATTCAGAAGTGGTTCCTTTAGGCACCGACAAAAGTGTTTCAAATGCTGCTAGACAAAGCTAATAATACACACGTACACACTCACAATGATCAGTCAATGCTTTTGTTTTGTCACTTTTGCTTCCTGTTTCTTTGCACATACACAGGGCACATTTTGGTTCTCAGCCCATTAAATGGTGAATGAAACCTCACAACATCCTTCCCTGTCTCCTGAGGGGGAGAAAGTCCTGCAGGTCAGCCTTTTTGTGGCTGAAATGTGTGCTGGAGACTCCACACACTTTAAAAGCACTTTATTCATGTTCCTGCATGATCAGGGGAAATGGAGATGGTTGCAAACAGCAGATACTCTATTTCCATGAAGCTCTAGAAAGTGATTCTGCCTTCGGGTAATGCACTGTGCAAGGATGAACCATCTGGAGGAGTTTTAGGAACATAGGCTCCCCCAGATTTTTCAATGAGCAAAATCAACTCTGAAGAGCAGGTTTCTCCTTGAGCTTACACCTGAGGAAAGAACTTGTCAGAGGATCCTAGAAAATAGGATTTGAAGAGCCCTGAGAAGTTGTCTATTTCAAGCTGTCTCCAACTAAGTTATACTGCAGGTGGAGGCTGGTGCTGTGCACCCTGTGCAATAAGCAGGGGCTCTGACAGGAACCTGGGTGGATCCCACTGCAGTGGCACCCCATGTCTGAAAGGATGTTCCAAGCAACCCCAGGGGTTTGGGTGCCAACTCCTACTAAAGCATGTCTCCAAGTGCCATATCTACACGTTTTGTAAATACCTCCAGGGATGGTGACAGAATGATACTGAACTCCTTAGAGGAGAGCTCTGGGACCTTCCCAGGAAAAGCAGAGGAGCTGTATGAGGGAAATGACACTATTCTTACTCTCCTGCCTTCTCTTTCTGCTGCTGGATAGGAGGCCAAATAGGCCTTTGCTCTGATCTGGGACAGCTGCCCTTCTGTTCCCATGTCTGGAGTGGGAAAACCTAAGCCTTTGGGGTGTTTGGATGCTGGGGGAACAGGTGCAATAGGGGACCTAAAAAACAACAGATCAGAAAACATATGGGCCTGGCCCAGCTCTTAATTAACCTAATTGCTATAGCTTCCATGAAGGTCTGCATATTTTCCTAGTGTGGTTTCCGGTGCAGGCAAGCACCGTTCTCTGTGACAGAGAGCAGACACAGTAATGCTCTCAGTAGCCCCTTCCATCCCACAAGGGGCCCTGCAGGACAGACCACCTCCATAAAACCCAGCTAATGGGCCCAGGGTGCAGGTTCTTTGCAGCCCACCCCTCCAACAAGGTGCTGTGAGCTTCTCTGGAGAGAGAATCAGGGAAAGGAATGGGTTTGGAAAGCTCATGAGGGTTATCACAGCCCAGCGGTGTGGCTTGTCAGCCTGCCCTCTGTCAGAGGAGGTGACTGGCTGATTGCTGCTGCAGGGCAGTGAGTCACTCAGGCTGCAGGTGGTCGGCTGATAAATGTATTGAGCCAGCTCACCTGCATGTTCAATGGCACCATGAAACCACTGGGTATTTATAGAAAGAAACTGCATCCTGACTGGTGCAAAAAGAACACCAAATGCTCTTTGGTTAAAGAGCACAGCTGGGCTGTAGCACTTTCTTCATGACTTCAGACCAAGAGAATGGGTAGTCAAGAATCTTTACTAACGTCTTTTGTTGCTCAGACAATAGCAATGGTTTTTTACTTCAGAGTCACTCTTCCTCACTGAAAGTATTTGGAGAAGAGTCATTCCCAGTTTAGTTAAACATCTGTCTTTCCATGGCACTGAGTTGTAAATAAAGCTGTTGTCCTAAAAATACTACAGATAACTAAGTTTCCTGAGGTTCAAAGATATCCTCTAACAAAAATCCTTGTGTTGTGCTGCAGACTGAAATGTGAAATTGGCTGTCCAGATGTCTGGTAGCAAGCAGCCCAGCCAGCCAGCCAGGTCTTTGCAAGAGAGCAGCTATTCCCACTGATGTGTTTCACTCCAGCAGAGCCTCAATCCTCGCTGAAACTCAAGAGCTGGAGAGGTGAAGCACAGCAGAAGGAGCTGCCTTGAGAGGTGCAGAGATGCCAGTGAGAGAGGAGAGAGAGTGCAGTGTCTGATGCAGGCACATCTTGTCTGGCTAGCCAAGACAAATGTTTATTACCTTTGTATTCACCATGCTGCCCAAAAAAGCAAAACAGACATGTAGTAGTGTTGGCAATCTCCATAGGAACCTCCTGTCTGCCAGATTCTCTCTCCCCGCCCTCCCAGCAGGTGCCAGCTGGGTTTTTGCTTTCTTTCATCCTGTGATTGTGTTTCATCAAAGCAAGCACAGTCAAGGGATGCAGAGCCTAAAGGCTTACTAAAATTAGGCCTGGTCTTTAGTCCTGTTTGCAAGTCATTTCTAGGCATGGTGATGCCTGACACAAAACCTGGCTAAAATCAGGGTTTGCAAGTCCTAAGTGCAGCTATGTTTGTGTTATTGTTTGCAAAGTCCTTTGGATCCTGTGTGCCTGCTAGAACAGACCAGCAGCATACAGGATTGGATCAAAGAGCCCCTGTGAAATAGATCTCAACAGACAAGCAGCCTCCATTATCCACCTACTTGACACAGGAGAATCACAGAAGAAGCACAGGGGATGCAATTTTGACACAATCACACCATGTTCAGTCCCCACTACTCAGTGCTGGTGTCACACGTGTTCACTGCAGAGATATCTGGGTCTTCTGCAAGAACAACCAATGAACAAAGTACCAATTAAGTTAATGGGGCTTAAACAAATCTTTCAAGTTGAATGTAGTGTTTGTGTTTTAATGGCTCTGGATCTTGCTAAAGCTTCCCTTCCCCCCTTATCCCACAGAGCTACTTAAACAACAGTGGTTACTAAAGAGGAATTATGAACAGCGGTTCAAACCCCAAAGTGCAGCCGGAAGAGGTGTTTGGAATACCTGTACAAAATACTTTCAAAGAGGTGATGAATAAGCAACAGAGGCAAGGAGGGAGAGCAAAAAGTGTGATTTGTGACTGTTTTTACACTTAGCTCATGGTGGTTTTCGAATGAAGAGGAAGTGTGGATGTTGGGTCTCAGATTTGGCTGATTGCTGAACATGCCATGGAAATCAGTGCCCAGCTGATAGCGCTGCCCTGGGCTAGAAGAGCATTCAGTCAGTGCTGGATCTGAAACAACAAATCCTCCCAACCCTGGTCTGCTCTTTGGGCAACAAGTTTGGTCTAGTTCAGGTCTTCATGAAGACCTGGGTGGCCAGCAGTGCTCTGCCAGGCCTGTGCTCAGCTGCCTGCTGCAAAATGGACTTCTAAATGTCAAGAACCAAGGTGAAGCTGATCTCATTTTGCACCAGCCTGGGTACACCCATGATATTCCTCTGGTGCAGAGCTCTCTGATTTCCTTTTCCCTGCTACATGGTGTTCCCATAAGCTGTAGCTTGTGAGAAGGAAAGGGATATATGGGGTGTGTCATGGACAGGGATGTCCAGGACAGGGATGGAGCACTGTTTTAAGAATGTACCTGAGAGAGCTGGAGGGATTCAAGTTCAAAATAAATAAAAGGGAGTGATTCTCCATTCTCTATTCACCTGTCCTGGAGACTGATGTCCCAGAAGCTCCCTCTGAATTCCAGAGAGAGATAGGGGAGATCCTGGTGTCAGCCCTGAAACAGGCTCCTCCTAGACTGTTAGAAGCTTTATAGACCAAATCCAACACCTTAAATTTCACCTGAAGACAAATGGACAATCAGACCTTTCCTTCCAGGAAGCTTTGCAAGGCAGGCTTTTGTTACGACTCTGACTATAAAGGTCTACAACCTCTCATTTGTTGAACAGACAACAGCAATTTTTTTCCCTCCTAACAGGGTTTCCTTAGAAATGGATCCACTGTTGAATCCCGAGCCTGCCTGGCATATTCTGGGGGACATCTGGTGTAAATTCTTCATTATTAGATTACTTTAGTTGCAGCAATAATCATTCACATGGGATTATTACATCCAAGCTTGTCTCGTTGCCTTTATCCTTTCACACATTGTCTTTCCTGGTTCCCCTTCAAAGGTCTGTTGTGAGGCTGTGTCGGAGCAAGAAATTAACTTGTTAGTAATTTATGCATAATTTCCTCCAGCCACATGTATTTAGGGCAAGATCAATAAAATATAATAAGGAAGTGGGTGGGTATTGTCACCATGGGGCTGAAATAATTCCTTTGGTATCGCTGTAAATCCTTCCCTCACACACAAAAACCTGCAGTCCTGTCCATTATTAGTTTGTTTTGCTGGACTGTATCAACAGGACATTGATTCAGCTCTTTTGTGTGCTTGGAGAGTTCATGTCCTGCTACTTCTGCTCGCAGCCACACAAAGTGCCTCAAGTGGAGATTTAAGATTTTGAGAGAGCTGTGTTTCTCAGCCTTTCTTGTGGCTCCTGTCGTGTAATTAAAGCTATGCCATGTCACACTGGAGATTCATTTCTGGAGCGGCTCCATGCTCTGGCAGCTGCTGTAATATGTTAGGTCTGAGAAAGGGAAAGGGATGGGAAGAGGGATCTGAGCACCACAGCTCAGGGCACAGAAATCGTGCGGTTTGTGGGCACTGGAGAGGCAAGCCTGAGTGGATCTGAAAGGTCACTGGCAGGTTCGAGGGGATCTGGAGACCCTGAGTAGAGATTTAACTGCTGGGCAGCCCTTCCTGGGTAAAACAAAACAAAACAAAACAAAACAAAACAAAAAAAAACCAAAACCAAAAACAAACAAAAAAAAAAGAAAGAAAAGGAGGAGTTTGGATCCATCTTAACCACAGCAGTGGAAGGACATAAGAGGGGCAATGCTTGTGGCTGACAGAGCACACTGGATTTCTATGGCTCCTAAAGATGAGTCTCTTTTCTCACCTCCTGGCTTCAATCCAGACTACCCTGCAGGGTTTCAGCTCCATGAGAACTTGAATTTGAGGAATTTGTGGCAGTTTTGGATTAAGAATTTCCTGAAAACGCAAGCAAAATCAAACCAGCAATTTGGCACCCTTGCTAGCTCTGCATGCCTGAATTCCCTGTGGCTGCTTCTCCTGTAGGAGATGTCCTGGCACTTGGCACTGATGTGGAAGGGGCTGTGTGGCCCAGCTTGGCTTCGGCAATGCTCTGGCTGCTGATCTCAGCAGTGCAGAGGTTCCAAATCCTGAAAGTCTCTGGAAGGCAATGTCTTGAGACCACTCTGCACTTTGGGGCCTGCATGTTTTGTTGCTGTAAATGTGGAGAAATCTTGCAGAAGGAGGTGGTTAAAACTCCCTTGCAGGTCTGACTCACACCCCAGAGGAATTCTTGGTGGAACTGTGCTGGGCTCGGCAGCACACAGTGTACAGGATGGGGCAGTGGAGGCAGAGCAATCTTGCCCTTCACAACCCAGGCAGTGTTGACACAGCCTGAAGGGGAGAGTGAAGGAGATGAGTTACCAAGATTATCAGTTCAGACAGGGGAGAGGAATGCTGTTTGCTTGTAGCTCTTCTCCACCAGGACTGGCAAAATCCAAACACGAGGGAAGATGTCTGTGCATGGTTAGAGAATGTAAGAGAGATAAGCAAGCACAGGAACAAAGCCAGGGCTCTTACTTCAGCACCAGAAAAACCGGTCACAGCACAGGCTGGTTGTTTTCTGAAAGCCTTCTGGAGACAAGGGTCTGTCTAGGTCACCTGCAAGAGCTAGGGACACTGCCCAGGAATGTGTACAGAACATTGCTACCTTCACACCTGCCCCCATTGTCCTCAGATAGCTTCAGTGAGACAAAACCAGCTACGCTTGGTCTCCACTGGAGTCCAGTGGTGATGTGGCTAACACTGCCACCTTCTTGATGTTTGTTGCCAGATAGAGTTGGTGCAAAAGAGGAAAAAAGTCAACTGGCAGAGAGAAGGAGGAAAGCAGAACTGAGACAGACACTCAGTCTGGATGGATGGCCGTTGTTTGCTTGGTTTTGTTCCTTTAGGAGCTGTGATTAGAAGAGAAGTTGCTTCCAGGAGACACTTTCTCAGCAGAGCTGCTGTGGACTGACTGCTTTGCGTGGCAGGGCCTTTCCCAGGCAGCCCGTGCAGCCAGCCGTCCCCAGCCCTCCCCCTGGCATTGCAACATCTCTCGCTTTCCAAAGAGACAGGAGCCCGAAGAGCAAACACAGGAAACCCCAGCCCCGGTCAAGGTCTGGGAGGTAAATTTGTAACTTAGGACAGATTGTGAAGATGCAGCTCTGTAATATGTAAATACTCCTTTCTTTCTCTAACAGCCCAGAGCTGCTGAGAGAGCTGATCCCAAACCTCCCTTCATGGTTGAAGGGACAGGACGCAGGTTGGAAATGCAGCCGGGCACACAGGCTCCTTATTCCCTGGAGATGGGATCCTTCCCTCACTTCTGTAAGTCCTGCCCTGAGCCCGGGCTCAGCTGTGGGCTGGGAGGCTGCACGAGACACCACTGTGAGCATTGCCAAGAGCTGTGGGGTGTGCCCAGCCTCCTGGGCATGCTGCTGCTTTAGCCATCAGTGCCGACTGAACAGCACCTTTATGGGATTTTAATTTGGGTGCAGGTTTTGGAAAGAAACCCTCATAACGCTGTGTTGCACTCTCCACTGCAGGAGAGTTTAGACACTGGGAAAAGCTATTTAACAGGAATGGGGGAGGTGTGATGGGACAGATGGGCTGGGGAAGGAGGTGGCAGCTCTGTTCTTGAAGGTCTTTGGTCTGATTTGGGGCAGGAAGATGGGCAACTTGAGCTTGTGTTCCTCCGTGCTTCTTCTAGACCTGTGAGTCTGTGCTTTCTTCCCACAATGGAGGGAAAGAAAAGTGTTCGGAGTGTGGAAGGGGATACTAATTTATTGATGCCTTATACTAAAGGAGTTCTGGGGATCAGCTCATAAGGTTAAAAAAGAACAGGTGGAAGTTACCCATAGAGCTAGTCAAGGGTTTTCCATGAGAATAATACTTTTAACAAAGTGATGGTTCACTAAAACTGAACCTCTCCCTAGACAGATATTGATTTTTTCAAATATATTAAACATGTGTGTGTATGTACAGAGAGAGAGAGAGAGAGAGAGAGTTCCACTGGAAAACTGTCTTAATGGCCTAATTAATTTCATATCCTTTTGAACCTGGTTTGGGTTTTGACCTGATTCAATGTGTTTCACCACCTCTGCTGTGTATGAGCTTCTTGCAATATGTGTGTATCAATATTCTAACCAAAAGGAATATATTTACTTGCCTTTATATATTTCCAAGTCACAAAAAATATAAACCAGCTACCTCTCTTGCTGCTTTATTAGTAAATATGTCACATATCCATATCAATATCAAGTTTAATTAGCATCAGCAGGTACACTATTTGCCTGATTCCTATATATCAGTGGCACAATGCTGGAATTGATCCAGTCAGATGTAAAGAAACCTTTGCACCAGTTCTGAGCTCTGGGAATCAAAACCAACCTGTGTTGGGCAGATGTGTAAGTAAAGGACAGAGAGAAAATTATGTTCTTGTCTCTGAGCTCTAAAAAACTGTCAGGAGAGCCACAAAGGCTCTCATCCTGCCAGCCTACTTTCACCCCTCAGGATGAAGGAAGGCTGCACAAGATCCCTGTTTGGTGCTCAGCCCCAGTCTTAGTTTCAGGCTTAGACCCCAGACTCTGTTGTCTGGAAGTGATCCACAGAGGATTTGTCACCAGCTGCAGCCAACAGAGCCCAGAGATGAAGTCTAGCGTGTGCTGCCCAAACCAGTTGCAGGTACTCACAGGCTGACCCCTTCCACTCTGCATCTGTCAATAAAGTGAGCATCCTTCCCATCCTGACTTTTCCCAGATGACCTTTTTAAGCCCAGTTGCAGGTTCTGCCCGATCTTCCCTTTGACAGCTCTGAAGATTCATTCTGAACATTGCAGAGGCAGTTGGTTTAGGGGAGAGGTCTGCAACCTTTCCTGGGCTGGCCTGCCTTTCCCTTCCTCAGAGACAAGCTCATGCATACCCGAAAACACTCGGGGGGAGCTGGGAGATGCTGCCTTTACCATGGTCCCCTTCAGACAGCGAGCTTGGAGCTGGCTTTTGCATGAGAAAGAAATGTTTGTGTGAAGTCAGGGAGCTGGGAAATCACAGGTGACTGGAACAACAGGAACAACTCCTACCGCAACTTTCATGTAACCCCAGTGACCTCGGAGGGAGAAGATTTTTATTGCTCAACTACTCCTTGCACTGGAGAGGGAACAGTAAAAGCACTTTAATTAGCTAATGAGAAGGAGGTTACTCCTAGACTAGACCTAGACTGTTGTAGAAGGAATCACTGCAGTGACAGCAGGAGAGGAGAGGGGTGGGAATGTGTTTGTTGCAGATATTTTCTGCTTCAGCTGAAGTCCCAAGGGCTTTTTAACCCATAGGATGAGGCTAGAGGGTGGTTTGGAATTAGATTTCTCTTATCTTGCTGTGATCTTGTTTGGTTTCTTTCCTTGCTCCTGCTGCAGTAGCTTGCTGAGGTGATTCAGAAGCTCAGCTGAAAGCCTTCACCATGTGCCTGGTGTGATGCCTGGCTCTGTAAGTCCCTCGCCTGGGCTCAGCGACATCCTGCTGCCAGAAGGCACTGCCTCACTGGGCTGCCTTTGGGAAAGGGAGAGACAGAAGCTGTCTGGAGCAGGTTCCTCTGTGCCCTCTCCTGTGGCCAAAGGGCAGTGCAGCAGCTCTGAAGGACCAGGATGCCAATGCCTGTTCTGTCCTTGATATTGGTGGTTGCTGAGCACAGCTCTCTTGTCAGATGAGCCCTTCTGCCCTGCGGGGTTTTTGCAAAGCTCTTATTTCCTTTCTTGTTACAGTTTTTTAGTGGGAAGCCTTTGATACAGTTCTGGCAGAAATTGCTCTCACCTTGTCATGCCTCTTCTCAGTTTTCTCCAGAAACATTGCTGGATCCTGAACAAGACATTTTGGAGCCAGGTTTTGGATGGTCCATTATCTACCTGTGAGGGGTGGCAGAGGTGACGACTTCATTGTGGGGAGGCCAGGCTGCCTCCACTCCCAACTGGCAGAAGTCCTATGCTGTCAGGAGTTTTACAAGGGCTTTATCTGTATTTTTTGTTATAGCTTATATTACTCTAGTTATATATGTATTTATCACTAGAGTAAAGCCTCTGTTTCCAGTGTTTGGAGGAAGAAAAGCATTACACTGCAAATCCTGTAGGAGAAGCTGAGTTCAGATACTGAGACAGACTCAGGGGTGGATTCTTCTGTCGTTGGCACCAGCCCTGCTGGGCTTGAGGGCACAAAGCCGAAGTGCACAAGGAATCTCAGCCTCCTTCTAAAAGCAAACAAAATCTGAGTCTGCTATCCCTCAATACCCTGGGGAGTACATGGTGCGTCTGCTGCAAACCCAGAGCAGATGAAGTTGCCTGGAGAGTTTGGCTGTTTTGAGGTGCAGGCTCACTCCTTTCCCCTTGGATCCATTTCTTTGGGATCCCCAGTGGAAAAGAAGGCATGACAGAAAATATGTCTTGTCTGGGTGCTGAGAGCTGTGCTTCCTGGTCCTTTGCATAGGAGCCAGCAGGGTTACAGGAGGATACAGCATTGTCTTGGAAGGAAGGCTGCCTCGATGGCTGGCTGGCCCTGGAGGCAATGAAGGGGTTAAAGCTCAGCCGTTCTGCCCAATCAATCTGGCTTGCCTGTAATAACCAATTAACGAAGTGTAATTGTGCAAATCCATATGTGGCAGTAATTACCAGAGAGATTAATGGATTCCTTCCTTTCTGAGCAGACCCCACCGCAGCTTGCCAGTGTCCCCCTGCCACCTGAAAGGGTTCGGAGAGGGGGAAAGGCGGGAGCCGCTCTTCCCTGGACACTGTGATGAAGCCAAGCGGACAGGGAGGCCCTGTGGGGACTGCCCCGTGCTTGTTTAAATAACCCTTTTCATCTCTCTGCTTTCCTTACGTACAGCTCGCTGCTCCCTGGCTTGGACCCGGCCTCTTAAGGACAGTTTGTGCCCAGCCGGTCGGGCCCGGGCTGCCATGTCCCTGCCCTCTCCATTGTCCATTCATTCCCTGCTCCTTGTTCCCCTGTTTAGGCCTAATTGCTGCAGAATATGGCGTCAGTTTGCCCTCTTCTTTTGTAGCTTTGTTATTTTAGTTGCAATGGGTAATCCAGCAAACTGTTAAAGGCATACACGAGGCAAGGAGGGGACAGCAGGGCACTTGGGGCAGGTTTTCAGGCCAGGATATGGGGTTGCATTTGAGGGATGGCAGCTTGCAGGCAGGCTGGGCCTGACACATTATCTAGGGTGGGTTTTCTTAGGGATATGTGACCACAGAAGCCAAGAGCGACCCTGGAACCTGTGAATATTTCCCCCTCCTAATGCTCTGGGTGGTGAAACAGGGCACTGAGTCCTGCTGAGGGAGGAGGGGGTGCATTTGCAGACCTGCCCCCTGGCAAATCACCACCTGGGCAGCACAGCTGCACCATCCTCCCCAGCTGCACCATCACCTTGGGCATTTGAGATGCAAAATGGCTTGTCCCACCCTGGTTAGATTTAACTCCACATCACACACATCTGGGCGCTGCTGACCCACAGTGAGAGGGAGCTGGGAGAGCTCAGCCCCATGTCTGTGCTGGCCGATGCTCCCTGCCCCTGACAGGAATCTCGTGCAGAGAATCAGCCCGTGGGGAGGGCTGATGTGCTGGCCGGGGAGCCATCCATCACCAGCCGCACGCACAGGGCCGTGCGTGCCCCAAGGGTGGCTATGTCTGCTCAGCAGGGGATGGGGCAGGTGGCCAGAGAACCCTTCAGTGGGATGGCAGGGAGTGGTCACATCACATCTCACGTCAAGCATCTTCCCTGCCTTCCTCTCCAGGCTGAAAAGGGGATGCTGGGGTTTGAACCTGGGTCTGTGAATTTATTTGTTTGTTTGTTTGTTTATTTGCCCTCTGTGTGTAGGCTGGGACTTGGACTTGGGTAGGCCAGAACTGTGGGGGCCAGGTGAGAGCTTGTCCTGGATGTAAAAAGCAGTCAGACAGAGCCAAGTCAAAGGTCCATCCATCTTGATAATGATGGATGCTTCCAGGGAAGATAGGAGCAGAGTGTGCTTGAGTGTCCTTCCTCCAGCAGGTACCTACCAGCAGCCTCTGCCCTGAACTGTTCAGCATCTTCCATCACTGATAACCCTGTGGGTCTAGGACTGGCTGCACCAAATCTGTGATGATATCTGCACAGATATCCGTGCAGAGCACATCTGGCCCTTGCCTGGCTATTCTTTGGCATCCCTGGCCCCACTCACTGCCACACACATGGTGATGGATGTAAATGACCTCTTTCTTACTGCTGACTTGTTGCAAAGGCCAGGAATGTGGCTGCTCCGAGGGAGTGGCTATGCAAGGTGCTCATTGGAGACACAAGAAAGGCTCTTCTCCAAGGACGGTTACAGATGACGGGGGAAGTTCTGGGAGATTCTTTCCTGGAGGTGATGGGAATGCACAGAAAGGTGCAAATTCCTAGAGGATCAGGAGAGGTGGAGAACAGTGACGGAGATTCTGCTTTTGGGTCTCCTTGCTTGGGGTTCTGGTAGCCAGGCCACACAGATAGCTTGGTTTCCATCCAGGAAAAGGCACCAGGGCTGCTCTTCGGTATTCCAAATGGGATTGTTTTTTTTGTCAGAGAGATGTGTCTGTTGGAGTCAGCTGAGGCCCTTGATTCTTTTAGCTCTTTCATTTCACCAAACCACAGGTTCATCATTACTCCTCTTCCCTTGCTGCTGGGTGATCCTAGGTGGGAGGTTACGTGTGCCAAAGCATGGCATGTAAATATGTTTCCTGGGTCTGCTCTGCTTGTGGGATCTTGAGGTAGCCCATGTCTTGGGGGAGCAGCCTTTTTTGAAAGCTTCCCACTGGGCACAGATGCCCAGGGGGGTTCAGGGAAATACCTGGGACACTGAGGGATGTATCTTGCACAGTTATGGCGTGCTTGAAGTGTTGGGTCCTTGCTGCCCTGGATTTTAGGTGCCAGGGCTGCAAGATTTAGTAGATAGGTGTGATTTAAAAGCCTCATTAATTAAATGAGCCGTGGAGACTAATTTGTGTGGATATGGCTTGGCTCTCAAATGTCCAGAGCTCCCAGTGGGAACATCCTTTGGGCTGTGCTGACTCTCAAACTATGCTTGGGAATTATCAGATGGGAAGTGCCAGTCTGCAACAATTAGGACAGACACTGGGACTGTGCCCTAGGACTGGTGAATTTATCAACCTTTGGGGGTGTGCTGCTGGTCTGGAAAACTTGAGGCCTGAAAAGGGACTGGGCTCCAGATTTTTCAGCTGGGATACGTCTGGCTGGCAGAGGAGACAGCTCTGTGGAGAAGGTGATCTTCAGGGCTTGCTTTAGTAAGCTGACTTAAGTCAGTGCGCATCAGTGCAGTGCCGGTACTTGAGTATGCCCACATCATCCCAGGTCATTTCTCTGTTTCTGCTGTGTAGAGGCTGCTCCTTCTGCTCAGAGGCTTGAAAGGACAGGGCCAAAGTGTGTGGCTGGTGCTCTTCTCTCTCCCTCTCTTTCTACTGGGAAGGGGTTGAGGGGCAAAATGACAGCAAATGTCATTCCACATCCCTGCAAATTCTTCACGTGCTTGCTCCTTGCTGCTGGGCTGTCTTGTGTGGTGTGGTCTGTCCCTGTCTTGATCCAGGGCTGTTCCTTTCTTTAGAGCATAGGGAATTTTGTCATGCTCCCATGGCTTTAAATACCAGTGGATTTTCCATTTGGCAGAGGGGAACATGTGGCTTTTGAGAGGAGAATATGAAAGCAATGGAGGGCATTGATGAGGAAAGGGATGCTCAGTGTAGCTGGCTCCTTACCCACCCCTCGGCTGCACAAGGAGGTGAAGGGATTCAAACATCTTCTGCAGGGAAACACTGAGAGGAACCTATCTCGTGGGAGAACATTTTGGCTGAGTTTCATGTTGTGTTTATCTCCCTTTGGCTGCCACTGGAAGGTGAGTCCCAGGGGAGGGACAGCTGCTAGGTTGTGTGTCTGTGCGGGCAAGGCACAGAGGTGGCTTGGTCCTCTGCATGTCAAACAGACTGGGCTGGCAGAATCTTAATTGAAATTGGTTGTATCGATAAAGCGATGATCTCAAAATGAAGCTGTTGCTCTTCTGTGAAGTGGAAATGTCTGCATGGCTTAGGGGACAGACACAAACTACTGAGAGTGGAGTGGTTTGAGCCACCAAAGGAGGCAGAGACAGTGAGGGCTAAGGTAAGGTCTTTATAGCCCCTTCTCCTTTTTTAACTGTCAGTTAATGAAGGGGTTCTTTGGGCTTTGCTCATCTTAAATACATTTTGTGCCTCCTGTCCTTGGGCAGGAAGACTTGGGTTGTGCTTCATTTCTTCCAGTTGCCATGCCTGGGCTGTGCCTCCGGATCGAGTAGTTGTGGAGAGGCTGCATAGGCCTGTCTGCACCAGAGCATGGACAGGAGTGTATATCTGGGCAAAGATGGGGTCTGGTTTACTGGTTGAGGGGGTGTGGTGTGTTTTTTTTTTTCCCTGATGACCCAGAGGCATCATAGGTGTGATCTGGGGGCTTGCATGTGCAAGGTTGCTGGATCAGGGTATTTGGAGCAATGGAAACTTGTTCCGAGGCTTGCTTGAAATTCCTGAGTGGAGTTCAGGAGACCCATCCCCAGGAATACTGTGTCCTTACAGAAACAGGAGACTTTTGTGCATGAGAGGAGACAGGAAAGCCTTGAGAAACCTGCCTCTCCCTCCTCCTTGAGGACACACTTGTATTTTAGTGGTGTTTGATTTCCTTCCCTACTCTCAGGGGACCCAATGGACAGAAAGAAATCTACTGTAAAAGGGGTTAGTGTGCCAATGGCACTTGCAGAAGTGAAGTGGAGGTGGGATCCAGGTGAGCTGTCTGGTTCTGAGGAGCTCCAAGCATCCTGTGAGAGGGGCAGCATCCCACTGGCTTATAGAAAATGCCTCATTGACTGGAGCAAGGACTAAACTCCAAAGACAGCTGGCTGAGAAGTGCTGACTGCAGCTGTGCCTTGGTGATTTGGTGGATGTGACTTTTGGGCCTTTGGTCCAGATCAGAAGCTCTGTGGCCATGTGACTCATAGTGCTAATCTGGCATAAATGCCCTCTCCTTCCTCAGATCTTTTCTAATTATTGTAGTGGGCCAATTTGATAAGGCAGGCTTTATCCTGGATCAGATATGCTGGCTGCCAGAGAGCAGACTTTATTGGAGACACAAAAGGAGAGACAGGAGTGATTCAGAGAAAGCTAGAGCCCTTACTATGGCATTAATGTGACAGTGTGCAGTCAGATGCTCACACCTGATCCAGGCAGTTCTCAGTGTAGAAACCCAGTGTGAACAAGCTTGAAGCTGTGGCCTTTCTGCCTTGGAGAAAACATGGATTAGAAATCCAAAAGTACATGCTGAGCTCCCCTCTGCCATGGCAGGACACAGAGGGGCCTCGGATTAGATGTCTTATGATAGATATCAACTTTCTGGGCTTTTGGGGCCTGGCTGCTGTGGCTGGGACCTTGGGGACCCATGGCTGTTCCCTCAGCCATGAAGGTACTGGCTAGCCCTTGATGTGAAGCTGTTCCTCTTGGACGCCTCCAGCCTTCCTCCCCTGAGAAAGGAGCTACTCCAAGCAGAAATAACCCCTGTTACCTTGAACTCCAGGATAGCCACATTTGCCTGTCTGGTATAAATAGACCATCTGAGGCAGACGGACGTGATGGAGATTGACAGGTTGTCTCTGGAGTTTTGCACTTGCTGAAGCAGGGGGAAATGTAAAAGCATGAACGTGGGGATGCACAGCATGAGAGCGGCAAGCAAAGCCCCCCAGCTGCACAGCAGGCTGTGGCACCTGCCGGGGGAGATGCAGGTGGGGGCCCTTTGTGGCCCTGTGCGGGGCACTGCTGTGACAAGACCTTCCCCAGCCTGTGCTGAGCTCCAGCGACCATGCAAGGTCCAGCAGATGCCTTGTGTGTCACCCAGCTTAGGCTCTTGCCAAGGAGGGGAACAGTCTGCCCACAGGAATCCAGGTTTCCCAGCAAAAAGAGAATGAAGAATAGAGCAGGATCAAGGGGGAAAAAAAAGGGGTCGAAAGTTTTCCAGAAGTTCTGTAGAGATAGGTATGGGGACCAAGTTTCACTTAAGTAGTTTGTTTCTAGGTAGTCAGAGAAGCCTCTAAATCAGTATTTTTCTGTGACTGAAGGTTGCCTTTTTAATTTTTTTAAAGTCCTTGTCCCTACAAGCAATAATGTAGGGTTAACCTGGGCAAGGAACATTTTCTGTTGAAATGTTTTGTCTGATAAATGGTTGTTGTGGGAAAACTAGAAAAATTGCATGGGCTGTGTCTTTCAAGATTTCTCTGAGAACTCTTTTTTTTTTGTTTTTTCCTTCAGGAGATGAGGAAATCCTGGTCAGGGTGTAATTTTCTTTGAAAGAAGATAACCTAGCTGTTTTCAGGCATTTTGCAGAAATCCCAGCTTCACATCATGTGAACAGCAGGGTTAAAGATGGGCTTGTGTTTAAATGGCAAACTGTATGTTCTCTGGTGCTTTGATTGGAAAGTTTGCTTGCAGGGTGGTATCAAGGAGGTACCAAGTGAACCTTTCTTCATCTATCCTTTGAATATCCCTTGCCGAACACCAAATTACTTGTCAAGGTGAACTTAAGAGTTGAGTGTTCTTTTCCCAACAAAATCTCTTCTGGACACAAGGCCCTTTTGTCAGAGACCTGCTTTTGGATCTGAGTGACTTCAGCACTTGCACATAGAAATCCTCACTTCATTCAGTGCTCATCCAACCTGGAATCCTGGTTTTACAGCACAGTTTACTGTCTTGAACCATGGACAAGAGAAACAAGGTGCTTAGCTTGAAGCGTGAGGGATGGGTGACTCTCCCAGTAGGAATACTGGGATTCCTTTTTTGTCTCTCTGATCTTTATTCCAGAAAAGGTAAAAAGGTGGAGTGACCTGTCTGAAAGTAGGCAGGAAGCCATGAATTCCCAAACTCTGAGCTTCCACTCTTGACCCAACCATTGCTTCTGGATATAATGTATGCCCAAACCTCTCTCTGGTGCAGCACAAGTCTCCTTAATTACGGGCTTGCTTATTCCCGTGCAAGCCCAACCCAGAGCAATCAATGCTTTTGACAAAGGAATATTTTCCAGAGGATCCAAATGCTACTTTTTTGGATCCACCTTCCCAGGAACACTTTGCTGCATGCTTTTCCATGACGCTACTGCTGCTGACCTTTGTGCTCTGGCAAGGGGGAGTCTCTGGGAAGCACATAGGCAGTGATTCTTCACTGTTACAAAGGCCGGGATTGTTGGCAGCTTGACGCCCCAGAAAGTGTCTAATTGACTTGACTCTCTCTAGCTGGGCTCCGAATGGATTTTCTGCCTCAGGATATCTCAGCGTTATAGTGGACCTGTTGTTTTTGCTGCCCACATGATATTCAAAAGTGCATTGTTGGAGCAGAAAGTGTGAGTCAGAGCGGATGTGAGGAGGGAGCTGCCTGTCGCCCTGTGAGCCACTGCCAGCGCACAGGAGCGCGACAGGGTCACCTGCCAGCCGCACTCAGGGGCTCAAAACTCTCTTGGAGCATCCCGGAGCGTGAGCTTGGCTTGATGAGTACAGCTGACAGGCGTAAATCTGCCCTTTGCATCTCAGGGAGCATTAGCATGAAAATATCTCTGCTAGTTTAGCAGTATTAGTCCACTCCAGTGCATCTCCAGTGTGGGCTTGGTCCAGGTGCCTTCTGAGCTGTGCAGAGGCCTTGTCAGGTATCTCTGTCACCTTGCACAAATGCCTGTGAGTGCTTTACCATCATCTGTGTCAAAATATGTAAGTGCCACCACTGGTGCCTCTCTGAGGAGGTAATTCCCTGCAGGATTGGGCAGCTGGGCTCTGCAACCAGCAAAGCTGCTGGAGGTGCTTAGGCAGGCGTAAGAGGATTTGGTGACACCGCTGATTAGTGTTGAGGGCCTCATTATGGTGCTGGTAATTGAAGGTCTCTCAAAGTTTAAACAGGCTGGGAATTATCTGCCCTCAGAGGCTGCACTTGGCTGCATGGGACGGTGCTTTCTGCAAGGTAGGCAGTGCCCTCCCTGGAGCAGCCTGGCACTGGGGATGGCGGCCCTGGCCCTGAGACCTTGGGGATGGGACTCACACTGGGTGGCAGCTGTGGGGCTCAGGGAGAGAGAGGAAAGGCCTGGGGAGAAGGAGAGGACAGGCTGTGTTCCTGCAGGTGTCTTTGTGGTGCTGCTGTTTGCATGTGCTGCTGTTGGTAATTGCATTAGCCTGGTGGGGCTCTGGGCCTAATTTCATTAGCTTGGTGTCTGTGGTTATTGCTGGACATGAGAAAGGGCAGGGCTGCATAGAGAAGGGCTGATGCAGCAACTCCCCTCCTCTCCACTTCCAGGGAAGCACCTTGCTTTTGGTGACTTTTGCCTGTCCCAGGCCAATACCAACCAGTGCAACAGGTGGATGAGGTTGGCTCAATCCATTTGTTAGCCTGGAGAAATCCAGTTTCAAGTCCCTGCTCTGGCAGTGACTTCCTGTTTGGCCCTGAGCAGGGCACCTGGTGTCTGTGTGTCCACCCTCACAGGCCAGCAGGGAGGAGAATGGGCATTTTTGGGTCCTGGGGCACTCAGCCTGGTAGCCCCTATTGCACCTCATTAGCCATGTGTAGGGAACCCCAGTTCTAACACCAGCACCCTATGAGCAGTGGGTTTTCCCTGGGATTCTGTCACTCTGGAGCAGTGTGGCAGGAGGAAGATGCATGTGCAGCTGTGGGATTATAAGAGCTTTTTTGCTTTGGTCATATCTATAGCATCAGTATCTACATAGACTGCCTCTGCCTTTAAACAAAGATGAGGTGGGGCTTGATGGAATTCTTGAACATATTTAGGGTTTTCCTGGTTCAAGGAAAAGGGACCATATTTAATTTCCAGCTTTCCTGGTTCTGGTGCAGAGTGGGATAAAATTATTCCCCTGTAGGCCTTTACACAGTCAGGGTTTGCCTCCAGAGACCAGCATCCTGAAAGGCTTGGTGGAATAGTACTGTGGAGGAGTTCTTTGATATGCTATTCCAACACACTGCAGAAATACTCTCTGCAGTACAGTGGCCTTGGAAAGCTCACTGGGAGGTGAGTGAGTGAGCTGGGGATCCCAACACAATGTTAGCATCTCGGCTGGCTTGAACAGTTCTGCTTCGTCAGGAGTCCTGCTCTGACTGATGCCCGCAGGTGTGGCTGCTGGATGCCCACTGGCAGCACTGAATCCCATCTGGGTGCAGCATGGCAATGGTTTTCCTTCCTAAATTAACAGTGGCAGTCATAATGTCTTCTCCTTTTACACAACAACAAGGATGGGCAGGGGAATAAAAAGCATTTAATACTTTTAAGCTGTGAATTGTGCTATTCTAGAAGAAAATGAGGGGCTGCCTCTGTAAGGTCCTGCAGTACTGCTTAAGAGAGGCTGGGCTGGAGTCTGTCTGTCTGTCTGTCTGTCACAGACTGATTTGGGTGCAGGGACTGGAACTTCTCCACACTCCAAAATCCATGATGGTATCCTAAATTAATTGCCTGCCGCTTGATTTGCCTGAGGAAAGGGCCTGGAGGGGTTTCCTTGAAGTTGCTCTGTGTGTGCATGTGTTCTGCAGTGCTAAGCACTCGCTAACCCAGATCTGCTAAAAATCAATAAAGTAATCCACTTACTGCATGGGACTGCCAACCTTTCTAAGGAGCTCAGAGCTGTTTTGTCTTCTTTCCTCTCCCAAAGAAAGAAAAGAGCTGTGGGGAAGGGGGTGCTGACAGAGCTGGTCAAAAATCAGGCTCTTTGCTCTGGGCAGATCAATAAAAATAATTCCCTACTAAAACTTCATTAGCATGGAATTAAAGCTGCTGAGATCCCACATGGTGGGTAAGAATTAATGGTACTACTAAATCTCGGCATGGTTGGTGCTTAGAACGCAAAGCCGCTTCGCTGCTCACACCTCTCCGTTCCCAGAGCTGCTGGGGCTGAACCGAGCATGCAGCTGGCTCTGCCCCTGTTCTGTCCCATGGCTGCTTGGCAAGGGCACAAACCCTCTTGTTTAGCCTGAGGGCAAGGGACAAGCCAGGCTGAGATGGCAGGGAGGTGTGACTCAAGCAGGTGGAAGTGAAACTGCTGTGCAAGACTGGATTTGTCTCAAAACAGCATCTCAGTTCTGAGTGCTGGGGGACACCTGGGGACCAGGGGTACATGGACCCACTGTGTCTCTGCATGGGTGCTGGACAGGCAGGTTTCCCCTTGTGCCAGCTCTTTCTCATGACACCAGATCAGAGAAACATCCCTCTGGCAGGTTTGTGTGGGGCTGCACAAAGTCCTTCTCTTGTGTTGAGTGTGTGTGTGTGAAAAATCACTTCTTTTGGAAGCAGATTGTTTGCTAGGCTTTTTGATTGAAAAATGTTTTTTTCAGTCTTGTCACAGAGGAAAAAATCTTGCCCTGCTGAGAAATCCAATTTTCTATCAGGAGATTGAAACAAGCCACCTTGCAGCCTGTTCCTCAGCAGTGCTCTGGGTTTCTGCCTGTGGGGCATTGAGGTATTCCTGCCTTGTGCCTGGCTTTTGCTTCCTGCCCCTAACAAGGATCCCCAGCGCGGCTGTTAAAGGACAGCAGTGGAGGCAAGCCCAGTGTTATCCTGAAACAGCAAACTTTGCCTACAGGTTAGAAATCCTTGTGGTTGCTGGGATTGATGCCACTTGGATGAGACAAGGTGGAGTGTGGGGGAGCCTCCACTGAAACAGGAGCTGTGCCTACATCTCCTGCACCTGGATGTAGCTGTGAACACTTGCAGGACAGGCCTGAGCTGAGGAAGGACATTCACGGGGGATGTCCTTTTTGTATGTTGGGGTGGTGGCAGGACAGGATATAAGCTCAGCTGAACAGAGAGAGGGACAGGACATAGCACTACACATTCAGATGCCACTGTGTTGTGCTCTCGTGCTGGTTATCAAACCCTTTGGTCTCCCTTCCCCAGAGCTCAAAACTTGTGGACAGTGAGCGGCATGTGTAAGCATTGGTGCTCAGTTGCCTCTCCTCCTCCAAAACCACTTCTGCAGTGCCATTAATGTTTGTGCAATAAAACAAATGAGATGTGAAAGGTGGCCAGATAGAAAATACAATCGTGATCTCTGCTGTTTGTATTCCCCCTGTGAGACTGCAGTTGCTTAGTGGCTTTTTTTGCCTCAGTAGAACCTACCCTGAATACTGATCTCTTGTTTTCTTTTTTTTTAACTGTGAGAAAAAACAGTGTGTATAAACATGGACCACAGCTAATGGGCTATACAGAAAGCTGATACTACTGCCTGCAAAACTCCTTGCTCCTGACAGCAGGCAGGTCATCCATTTGTTCTGCTGTGTGGAGATGCACTCCCAAATGTTAGGTTCCCGTTCTCAGGTAAACTCTAAGTCCTGGAGCTGATCTGATGTACCTGCTGCCCATTTAAGAGCTGTGTATCCATGTCATGGTGTCCTCCTGATACTGCACATTACCAAGTCCTCACACGCAGATGGAGTGCAGAAATTGGAGGAAACAAAATCACCTTTTAAAAATAATTTAAAGGTAGTTAATATAAGGGAGAGGAAAGGCCCTTTTTAAACTCTAGCTAGAGATAAATGGATATGGCAGTGTCTGAGAGCAAAGGAAGAAACAGAGCTAACAAGGGTAACCTTTCCTTCTTCCACACACGTGATAGCTCAGGGCTGACTGCACCTCAGTCAGCATCTGTCTGAGCTGCTGCTGGGTGCTCTGAACAGCTCTGGGCTGGCATATTCCATGCCTTCCCCTTCCAGCACGCTTAGTGCCAAAGAGCAAAATGGGCCATGAGGTGACCTGGAGGGAGCCAGAAGGCCCTGGTAGGATGCCAAACATCCTAATCTGCTCTTCCCTCTTTTTGTCTTGCCACTTGCGTGCCATGTTCCCCATGGTCTCCATGGTTCATGGTCTCCCTGGGAAGGCAAAGCCCCTTGCTAGCCCTGAGCCCCCTTCCTCTGCCATGTGGCCGGTGCCAATGACAGGTCTGCAACCCATCTTCTCCTCCAGCACATATGTAAGCACAGACCTCAGTCTCCGGTCTCTGGCAAAATTCCTCCATCCTCCATTCCTTTGAGGTGGCTTCATTTGAGGCATCCCAGATCAGAAACCAGAAACAGTGGGCTGTGCTGTTGCCCATATCCTTGCCTCTCCCCAGAATTGCATGAGTTTGGCTGGGGGCTCGCCAGGCAGGGAACTGGGGCTGTTCCTGATTTGGAGTACCAGTCACTGGAGGAGGCAGTGATGGGGACTGTATGGGGCTCTGCCCCAGCCTGGAAACTGGCTGCTTGTTTCTGCTTATTTCTGCACATTTCCTGCAGAAGTTCATTGTCAGGATGGCTGGGCATTAGATTGAAGTTGAGGATGTAACTCTGGGGCTGTCTGAAGCCTAATGCACTCCGCTGCCCTGGCTGTGAACTTTACTGGCTGTATGCAGCATGGATTGAGCCCCCCAGGGCTCTGTCCTGTGTCCCACCTCTTCTCACCCTATACGGCTTCAGCAACTGGTTAATGACGTGATATTTTTGGTGTGATGTGTGTGTCTTTTGTACTCCTTTGGGTGGGGTTGGGGATGAGAGTTGAGCTTCCAGCTCTGCTAGCCCCAGGGAGATCCCGGTCCTCCTCCACCTTGGCTCCATTTCCTAGGGGTGACTCCAGTCCAGCACCACAGGGTCATGACTCGATGTCGGGGGCACGGCTGAGGCACGATTTGGTGTGGGATGGGAGTGTGCATGTGGAACTCCTCTGGGCGAGGGCTGGTCCTTTGCCTGGCCAGAGAAGCCCTCCACATGGCCGGGGCTGGTGTAACTAATACCCCGCATCGCGTCTTCACTGGTGGAAAAGCAAAGTACCCCCCTCCTTCCCCACGATGCTCCTCCCCTAAACAACTTAACCTCTCCCCCTCGTCCCAATTTCTGATCTATACCGGAGCCGTCGTGCATTGATTGGCGTTTTAGTCGGGCGATTATGCTCGCTGGCCGGCCCGCCGTGAATTCGCAGGGAGCCGAGCCAGCTGAGCACGGGAGCTGGCGCTGAGCGGCGGAGAACAAGAGCATGTCTCAGCCTGGCCAGCAGCTCCTGCCGGCGTGAAGCGAGGATGAGGACGCGGGAGGAGGCAGCTGCCCTGGCACCCTCCGAGAGCCCCTGCTCCTGCAGAGCCATGTCCCGACCCCGGCGGGCTGCTCTGCGCTCCGGGCAGCTTTGAAGTTAGAGGAGGCAGTTCTGTTTAGAAAGGCAAGCGATGAACTGAAGATTAAACATGTATGGGAATTATCCTCACTTCATTAAGTTTCCTGCAGGCTTTGGCAGTAAGTATTTTACTTGCGTTTGCAATCTGTGCCTTCTGGGTGAGGTGGAGGAACTGATCCCACAGTAGGACTGGGGGGGGCGGGGGTAGGCATGTAAGAGGAATTCAAAAACGTGTTTAACCTAGTTCGGATGTAGCTGTAACCTACAGTGCCCGTGTGCTTGTGAATGAAGCTGTCCTGTGGTTTTATGTGCTGTGAACTTCTGCACAGCCAAACCAGGCTGCCTGAAATTTTGCAGGCTTGAGTCAAACCACTGCACTCTGCTTTGAAGTTTAGTATATCATTTGGGAGATGCATGTATGTGTCTGTGTGAGGTGGCTTGAATCTCTTCATTGAAAGAACAGGATCAGACCAAGTAAGCATCTTTCCAATGTAATTTTTATTAAGTTGTTAGGGGAAAAATTACTTTTCAAACATAAAACACCCCCCGAGAAAATCTTAAGAGGGCTATTTCCTTGCCTTGTGGCTGTCTCCTGCCCTTTTGACACAGATACCACCATAATCATGTGAAGATATGTCAGATTAGCCAAGTGAGGCTGCCCAGGGAGACGGCGGAGGGCTGGGGCTGCAATCCCCCTTGCGCACACCACCCTGAGCCCTGGCTGCAGAAACCACAGCTGCTTTTGGGAAATGGACTTTGCAATTACTCGCTCATTATTTTTGTCTGAAGTTATTCCTTTTGTCCTGATATGGGGAATGTGCAAGGGGAACGGGTTGAGGAGCTGTAGGTTGGAGTGCTTGGCTGTGAGGGGCTGGGAGCACCCACCTATTGACTGCTGACAAAAGTATTGATTGCTGCTCCAGGGAACTTGAAGTGCATGGATGTGCAAAGTCTTAGTATCTCTGGAAAATTCATCAAGTTACTCCCAGCCCTTCAAGGTGAGTTAATGGCTCCAGGATTCTCTTTGGAGGCCCCCAGGCTGTGTACATCAGCCTGTTATTTCTCTGCTGGAGAAGCAGTTCATGCAGACATCGAATTGCACATGGGATGTTCCTACTATGTGTATGTTTTTTTTCCCCTCCCTCTTGCACCAGATGCTCACCTCTGGTAATTCTCCAACTCCAGAAAAGTCATTGGTATTGCATCAAGTCATCCTCGAGTTTCACAAGTGCTCGACTTTCCAAAATACCTTTTTAGGCTGTTTCTGCAGAAAAGAGATGACTCCTTGGGAGAATCTATTGCTCACTGGTGCTTTTAAGGACCAAGCAAAGACCAGTTGAACTCTCTCCTATTATTGCAATAAGAGTGAAACATGGAAGTGTTATTTGTGCTTAATTTATTACTATTACAAATTTGCAATGAACCAAAAGAAAAGCGACATTCAAGCTGATCTTCATAGGAACCAGGCAGAGATCCCTGTAGGGACAAGGGTCACAGCACTTGGCAGAGCCGTTGGGAGATTTCTAGGAGAGGAAATTGGTAATAGGAGCAGAGGGATTTCTGTTGCACCAATAAAGGCGAAGGGACTGTTCTCCAACAATTCAGTATATTGGGAGTTTAACTTCCATTTAAAGTATTAAACTGGTGTTTTAACCTGCTTCTAACTTGGTATTAGAAACAGAGATGTTTTCTGTATGTGAATGCCTGACAGATGCAAAAGCAGCGGCCAAGTTTTGTTTGGGATGCTTTAAAACAGCCACTCTGTCCTGTCCTGGTTACCACTGGATGCAGGTTACCACTCACACCCACACTCCACTCAAAGCCAGAGGGCTTCCATGTCCCTGAGGCAGCTTGGTGATGTGGCAGCTCCCCCTCCTTGGGTGGTTGGGTCTGCAGAGGGGGATTGCTGGCTGGTTGAGAAAGCAATAGCTGCTCTGGCCAGACAGCTTTAGGGCCTGTGGGCTGTGGGAGAGGGCAGTCAGGCTTTGGAGCAGGAGAGATCGTGGTGACCACAGATGGAAGGGAGCTTCCACTGCCTTGGGTCCTCACCATGAAGCCCATGCAGGCAGCCTGCATCTCCATCAGGCCTGCAATGTGTTCATGGTTTTGCTGCTCCCCCATCCTTTGAAATAGCTGTGAAACTGTTCCCGGACGTGCATTAGGGGTAACATCAGGATGCAAGGGCAGTGTCCACAGTAAGCTGTTAGCTTGTAGCATTCATTGCACTGTGTTGCTGGAGGGCAAAGCTGAGGTGATGTGGCTTCTGCTGTTCAGTGTGTCTAGATCTTATTGCATTCAGATTTCCTTTAGCTCTGAAATTCTGGGCTTCATTTGGAGCATAATGGCAAAAAAATACCAAATGTGTACTTGCTGTCTTTTTCTTTGCTTTCAGGTAACTGTTACATCTGCTTTACCTTAATTTTATCTGTATTCAGGTTAGAAATAAGGTACATGTTTTCGATGGTGTGTATAGCACTCACTTTGATCTTAAACATCTGAATAGCACCACCAAATTTGTCTGAGAAAGTACATACACAACTTGGTCATAAGCACATGATTTGTGAAGAGAAAAGGACAATCAGACTCCAAGGTGTCACAGATGAGTTTGTAGAAGAGCAGGGAAAATGTTCAGATGAGTTACCCTTAGACATCTAAAGCAGGAGATGTGCACTAAGGCTGGGCTATAGGAGCAAAGAAAGGGCTTAAAAATATGTTTTTATTCTCTAGAAGGATGCATTTCACCCAAAGCCCAGCTCCCAGGGCAAGCAAAGATGTTGTGCTGGCTGTCCTCTCTCTCTCTGAGCACTCTCTGGCACAGTTGGTTGGGGACAAGAACTAACTTGGCTCCCCCACAAAGTCTCTTTTATTAGTAGTCATGTAACTTGGCCTGCAGCCACACCACCTCCGGCTGCAATCTTTTCAGCTCTCCCAGGCAAAGCGGGGTTAGGCCAGGTCGTTTGGGGGATAGGGAGAGGAAAACCCAAATTGTGCCTGGAGTGGCTCTGCTGCCTGGCTGGGTGGCTGGCTGGCACCTTTTTCTCATGTGATGGTCCCAAGTTGTGTGACCTGCAGGATGCTTTTTTCCCTGGAGGTCTTAGCTTGCTGTGTCCATTCCTGTAACTGTGGATGTGAAGATGGAAAAGAGCCCTTGGACCCAGCAAAGGTGTGAGAAAATCCAGTGACTGGGCAAGTCCTGCATCTAGGAAAATGCAATTTTAATTTTTTTTTTAAATTTTTCATTTAAAGCAGGAGACACTTGCCTTCAATTGCCTGGGGCAACCACAGACCCTGCAGTCAGTGGGATCCATTCTTCTGGGGACCTGTAGCCTCTCCAGGAGTTCAAAGACAACTGTAGGAATTTGTGCATGTTTTTTCCTAGTGGCTGCTGGCCAAGTGGGAAATCTGATCAAACAATCATAAAAAACCCTTCAGGCCTCAAATTCAACAACTTTTTCTTTTTTTTTTTTTGAGATGAGGAACTTTATCCAACTCTTGTGTGTTACTGTGGTCGCCAGGGGGATGTGATACCTTGTTAGGGTGAGTAAATTTGGCTTGCAGTTCATTTTTAATTACTTGATGTGTAGTTGCTAAAGGAGTCTTTCCCTGGTGCAGGCTCAGCCGCAGATGCTATTTTGAGGTCTTGGCCTGATTTGACTGAAATTGGACAGTGGGTCAATAGCTTAGTGTGTCCAAGGACATTTGGACACAACACACAGCTTCTTGTGGCCAGGTTTTGGATGGCCCCTGTTTGCAAGGGAGGCAGAGGAGCATTACCAAAGAGGAGAGGGAGCAGCTCTTCCCACCATGTGGAAAGCTGTGGGAAATTTTCTGCTGCCCTATGTCGGTCCCTCTTGGAGAAGCCCCTGCTCACACATGTGCCAGTACACCTCCTGAAAGTTTTGCTCCTTGTTTTTAGCGGTCAGGGAAGGCTGCATTATTTATTGACTTGGAGTTGAGCAGGAAGATAGAAACACAGGGATTACTGGACCTTAAAAGCAAGGCAAGCCCACTAACCTTTCTGTAGGATATTACCATGGCAATCTGTATTGTCTGTGGGAATCTGCTTGGACAGTTAAAAATATCACTAGAAAGGGAATAGTTTTGTGGTTTATCTTCCGTCTGTTGAACAAAAATGACTTCTGCAGTCATAGCAGCAAAACTTTGCTGGATTCCAGTTAACATAGGTACCCTGCTACATAACTGCAGCCAGTTTCCGGAGTGTTTCTCACAGGTATTTCCCCTTCAAGGTTGTCCCCAAGGACGAGCTGTTTGCTAGGCTGTACCTCCCATGCACACTCGCGCTCCTCGCCTGAAATCAGCCCTTCTCTGTCTCTTCCCACTTCTCGGTGCTTTCTGATCTGCAGAGGATGAAGTATCTGCAAAGTCATGTGTCAGGCAAGCAACTCACACCTTTAAATGTTTGTGCCAGTGAAATGAACCTTTCCTCTGAAGCCTCAGGAGCGCAAGTGTGTTTTCATTATTTGATGACTTCCAGCTTTTGATTCTCTCTGATATTAAAAAGGAAACTGTGAATGTTGAAAGTATCATAATCTCTAGGCTTACCAGGGATCTTCAAGGATTGCTTTGGGCCTTAGTTCATGTCAGACCCCAGTGTTGAACATGTGTATTTCTCTGAAGGCTTTGCTGGGTGTTAGAGCTGAAGGGGCATTAGCCAAAACAAATTCACAACCTGTGGTGGTTAGACAGTGCGTGTAGTGCTTGGATGTTTCTGGTCTCTGCATTCTCATTCTTCTTTCTACTCAAATGTAATTGCTGAAACTGATGTTTGCTGCCATTATTTGTGTGAAAATCAAGACAGTTTTATTGGTTGCAGCCTGGATGCTTCTCTTCCTGCTGTCTTCACCAAGGTATTTGGGGTCACTTGTGCACTCTTGCAAAAGAGGAGTCTTTGTTTCTCACCTTCCCCAGCTTTAACCTTCCCCAGCTTTACCTGTGAAGTGCTTGGAGCACAGAGGTGCATCCAAAGTGCCTTTATCGAGCTCACATTGGTTCAGTTTAGCTGTGTTAGCCCAGACCTGGCTGTTTGGCCTTGGTGTGGTGGACCTGGAGCTTTTGTGCTCTGCAGGTGCATCTGTTGGACACCTACATATCTGCTGTGATGTAGATGGTGTTCTTCCACTCCTGATTTATGAGGCTATTCATGCAAGTTTCCTATCCCTGGACTAGGATTTTGCTAAAGTGAAGGTGAAACACAGTTGGGAGTTGAGTATCAAAGCTTCGTGTCCTTGCTCAGCTTCAGTAGCCAGTGAGTGAATGAAATGCTGTTGCTTATGTCCTCAAGGGCAGTATTTTCAAAATGCAGAGAACTGAGTGTTTCTTGGGGTCTTTCTTCATTATTTTTTCTAATGTCAGCAGAGATGTCTAAGCTGACATTGGATATGATCCTTATTCTGAATGCTGAAACAACAGGATGGACGCTGTGTCTGTGTGTGTGCACACTTCCAGCTGCTCCCTGCCACAAACAATGCTGTAATTTGCAGAGGCACTTTGAAACAATGAAGCACTCAGAAGCAAGTTCTTGAGCTTTGCTTCCTTCAAAGAGAAGGCTGGAGTTTGTGTTTCTGTTCAAGGGAGCTTGTGGAGAATTGGTGGAGGCACTGGGTTCTCTGGGAACTGCGTGTTTGCAGTGGAGATACTGGAAAATCCACGTAATCCTCCTGTCCTCTCTTTCCCTGCTCCTCCAGGAGAGAAATTAATATGGAGAAGGGAAACAGGGAAGAAAGACAAACAGCCCCACTTGTGGATCAGAAATAAGCCAATGGTGAATGCGGAGTGGGTGGTTAAAAGCAGCAGCAAGCCCTGGTGCTCGATGCAGATTTCAGCTGGCCTTCCCCAGCTGGCGTGGGGACATGGCTGGCATGGAGCCGCGTTTGGTGCTGGCGGGCAGGGCCCGTGCAGCCGCAGAGGCCTGGCTCCCGAGCGGGCTGCCCTGTGCTCGGGGGCCCCACCGCGCTGGCCGCCTCCCCGGCCCCGCTGTCACCTCGCATTACCTGATGGACACACTGCAGGCCTGCCTCGGCCTGTGTAAATGTCACCTGTGCCGAGTGCTGCTGCACAGGCGGGGGCGGGCGGCCGTGGCTGGCGTGCAGGACTGAGTCCTGTCTCCCCAGCCCACCCTGCTCTGTCCCAGAGCTGCTTCCCTGCTACAGAGCAGCTCCTCGCTGGCCCTGCTTTGCTACCATTTGTCCGTCCCCCAAATGATGGGAGAAAATACCTCGAGTAAAGCCATTCCATCCCGGTGAACCCAAGACCTTTCTGGGTTCTGCTGGGAGATGTGGGACACAGACCATCAGTATTTTCTTGCAAGTCATTTAGTTTAATTATTTTCTTTCAAAACTTGCAGTCTTGGCTGTTTGCACAGTCCAAACCTCCCTGGTTTCTTTGAACTGAAACAAGTTTGAGCATACTCAGCTGAGCAAATAATTAATCCCAGTGTCAAGGATGCTTTGGCATGGCTCTTCCTGCACACCTTTCAGCCATGAAAATCATTCCTCTCACAAGCTGATAGTCTGCTGACAGTCATTTCTTATATCCCTCTCGGTGCACTCCAGCCTAAAAATGAGAAGCTGAGAGGAGGATCTTCCCCACGTGCAGGAGAATGCATTTCCTCTCCCCCAGGGACTGGCTTAGCAGACTTATCCCAGAAAGGGACTGAAAGTCAAAGTTTTTTGTTGTTTGTGGGCTTTTTGTCATGTCTGTTGTGCTTTTCTAAATGAGGACTTTATTACAATTTGTAACAGGTGGATAAAGTTGTCGTTTGGTAAGTGGAAAGTTTACACTGCTGGATTTGACCAAGGAGTTTGTCAGAGCCTTGGCAGGACACTGTGGCCAGGCACTGTAGAAACAAACATGTTAACTCTGGTTTGTGTCATCAGGCCCTGGCAAAGCCTGACTTTACACCTCTGTGCTCTCCAGTAGGTATTTTCATTTATCCATCCATCTCCACCAGCAAACACTGCTTCATGCATTCATGCTTCCTCTTTGGTATCTCATTGCTGGGTTAACAGAAATACAAGCCCTCTAGGTTTCCTGGCTTTGACCTTTGATCCCATCCTGGGGTCTAGGGGGTTCCCCTGGGCACAGCCCTGAAACATTTGCCCCTTGGCAGCGACATGAGCACACTTGCCCTGGCCAGCAGCCTCCTTGGATGAAAGCCTTGCTCTGGGCCCTTATGAAACTTGGAGCATCTCTAATGGAGAAACTTAGCAGTGACAGTGTTTTTGTAAGGTCTGGCATAAAAGCAAACAGTTAAATAACTCTCCTGGGTGTCTTTTCTTATTGGTTTAGATCTGCATTATACTTTCAAAATACACCCTTTTCTGTGTTAATGGAAAAGGATGAAGAATCATTCTTCTGCTCAGCTGTCCTGGTGTGATAGATCTCTGCCCAATATCCCCTGCAATGACTTATTTTCCAAGCTGAGGAATCCTCAAAGGCAAAGTTGTTTACCTAGTTGTTTAAAGAGGTATAAAAGCAAGTTCTTTCTAGGTCTGTGCTACACATGCTGAGGAGGACTGTGTGTTATGGTACCACAGGTGATGAAAAATGCATTTGCTTTTCTCTGAAGCCAATAATAGCTCAAGTCAGGATGGTCCTTTTAAGCCCCGAGAAACATCTGAGGTGCCTGTGTGAGCTGAGCGCTTGCTTAGGTAAGGGGGGGTCCAGGCAAACAGCACATCTTCTGCCCACTGCTAAAGGCACTCTGTCTCTGAGATGAAGGACTTTAGCGCTTGGAAGCCATTCCGAGGTAGGGATTTTGCTGTCTGCTAACGGAAAACAGGCTGTGTGTCTCCATGATGGTGGCAGGGGGATGTGGGGTGGCTCTGTGGCAGCAGGCAGGAGGCCTGGCCCTGCCTCCAGACTGCCTCGCTGCCTCCGAGGCTTCCGCTGTTGTCATTGAGCCGGCTTCCTCTTGCTGCACATCGCTTTCCCACTGGGAGAATTGATCGAAAAAGCCAAAGCAAGAATTGACAAAGACCTTTTCTCCCCCTCCCTCTGCAGAATTAAGTCTGAAGTGGGTTGATAACAGCGGATCGAGTCCTCCTTGACTCTGACAAATGTCTTTAATGTTATTCAGCAAGCTGACCTTTTCCCGTCTTTATTGTTCATCTTCCCTTTGAATCAGATTTGATTGTTACTTCAGGTAGAATAACAAACACTGTCACGTAAATAACTTTGCAATAATATTAAAAGGAGGAAAAAACACAAACAAACAAACCACCAAAGCACTGCCTTACTTGCAAATGCAATGGGAGAATGTATCCTCTGTGCCAGCCATGAAAAACCGACTGTGTGACCTTCCCACACAACGTCTTTGCCTTGCTACTCCAGGGAATGATCTCCTGTGTTGAAAAACCAACAGAGAAATAATGGTTCACAGAAATGTTAATGACAGCTAATGCTAACTAGGGCTGGTAAATTCTAAGGGAGGGAGAAAAGGTCACATAAGTCCTTAAAATGCACCTAGATACATGACCCATTGGGACTAGTGGGCATTTGATGCCTAGATACCCTCTGAATATTTGAGACTGGTCTTACAGAAGACAGTATTTAGGCCTTGGTTGAGCTGTTTAGCCTCAGAGTCTGCCCTGAAATGGCAATGATCAAGGTTATATTGTTTTTCTACACCACCTCTTCCTCAGCAGGGTTCAGGGGCAGACTGATCTCGTGGGGCTACTGTGAGGCTCAGCTTGGCAACGTGCACTGCAGCTCTTTAGTGTGGAGGGAGGGAACCCTCTGTCCTTGTAGCTGTGAGACTGCCCGGGCACATCTGTGTGGCCAAAGTCTCTGCTCTGATTTGTACAAATGAGGAAAAATAAAGGACAAATTATTTTGTGGCTGCCTTGTCCTGAAACTTGCCTTGCTAGTGTGTCATGGGCAGTTCCTGTATTGCTCCAGCTCTATGGAAGCTTGATGCTGGCATCATGAGAGTGAACATGTGAAATGGCACAGTGGAGACACACGTGGGTGGGAAGGAGGAAAACTAAGCCATGGGAGCACAAGGCCAGAGCCAGCTCAAGGAGCAAAGGTGCTTCATAAGACATGGGGAACATTCAGAGTTTCCAGCCTGGTTGGTGGGGGTTCTGTGTGTGGTGGGGATTTTTGAGAAGTGTGCTGTCTCTAGAACTGGCTTGGACAAAAGAAATGGGACCTCAGGGAAGAGTTCAGAGAAAACCAGCCTGAGGCAGGCAGGCAGAGGTGCCTTCTTCCAAGTCTGCTGAGGCACCGAAGCAGAGAAGGTATATTTTGTTATTAAGCATTATCTTCACAATAAGTTTTGTCGCTTTATATAACTCAGTTTCCTGTACTATAACCAACATTTTGTTCTTTTCCCTTTATAGCATGAGGCCTGTTTGTGGGTTGGTTTTGAGGCTTGGCTGGCATCTAAGCTGACACAACCAAGGCTGGGCAGCTGATTGCTGTGCACTCAGCCATACTCACAGTGTACTTCATGTCTGCTTCTCCCTGCAGATTCCCCTGTGCACGCCAGCTCCACGTCCGTGAGCCTGTCCTCAGGCCTTTCCACAGGGAATCCAGTGGAGGGGCCCCACAGCTACCTCGAGGCCCCCACAAATGCCTCGCGGGCACTGCCATCGCCCATGAACGCCATCGGCTCCCCGGTGAACGCCCTGGGCTCGCCCTACAGGGTCATCACCTCCTCCCTCGGCTCACACCCTGTCACTCTCTCCTCAGCCCCGGGCATGAATTTCATGACACATACCAGTCCACAGGTGGGAATGTGCATACTTTCTTCACTACAACTCAGTGTTCAGGATGCTAAAGTCCCAAAACTTGAGCGAGAGTTGGCTGGTGGGAAGTTTGGACACTCAGGGAGTTCAGCTGTAAAGAACGTTTTCTAGCACGTGAATGTGCATAAATCACCCTTGCACAGGCACAGAGACCACACCAATATCTGTTTCAAAATACCCTACATGATAAGGGAAGAGAGCTAATTTCCAGGTTTGTTCTCACTGTGGGTGCAGTCCAGCTCCCCTCCACTGCATCTATTGCAGTGTATAATTACTGTACATGGCAACAGACAGGATAGCCGAGGGCTGCAGCACGTGAAACATTGCCCTTCTTCCTGCAAAAGCATATCTGCTTTGTTTCATTATCTGGAAAGGAGACAGACTTTCTAGGGAGAGACAAATGTTAGTGCTAAATGCCAGCCACCTACTGTGTTGCATATAAACTTGGCCTGCAGCAAAATGAAGCACTCCCATCCTTACTGCCTTTGCTGACGTGAGTGCTGAGGTTTCCCATCCAGACAGGGGGGAGACCCAGGTGTTAGGGCTGGTGCCTCTCCAGAGCTATAGATGGACTGGGAACCTCCCAGGGTGGCTCTGTGGGACAGGGACATGCTGCTTCAAAAGCCTGTTGCCACCTTCTGCACATCTGGTGGCAGTGTGGAATTTTGACAGAGAGCTGAAATGTTCTGGGTGTCCATATCTAAGTGAAAATTCTGCCTCTTATGAGTAAGATTTTGTGTTTTTATTAGTGGGACCTGAAGGTAGGAAGTGCTCAGAAGCCTCATGGTTCCTGCTGAAGAAGCAGCAAGGAGATGGTCCCCAAGCCCTCTCTGCCCCATACCCTGCTGCTACTGCTTGGAATGTCTGGAGCTCTTCTTAGCACCTGGAAGGCTGGGAGAGGATGGTATAGGGAGGCCCCTGAAGAGCTCTGAAAGAGAATAAGGTTTGGCTTACCTTTCCCCAGCATCCTCAACTCCTTTGTGGGCCCTAGCTGTCAGCAGTGGGAATGCTGGAGGATCCCGCTTCCCCTTGCAGCACTCAACTGTTTCCCGTGGATCTGACTGTATTTGTGCCCATGACATCACGGACAGGATGGCTGGACAGGAACTTGTGGCAGTATTGGCTGGTTGGAGGCCTTTCCTTTGGGGTTGGGGATGCTCTGGGAAGTGGTTTCCCTGGTCTGGGCACTGCACCAAGTTCCCAGATCCGAGGAGAGGGTTCCATTTGTGTTGCCTCTAATGCAAGGAGACAGCTGGACCCTGGGGATTCAGCAGGGAGGCAGCTAATGGGTTTGGGTTCAAGCAGTTGTCCCAGATATCATACATGATTGCACTTAACCTGCAAGAGTCAAGCTCTGAGGACACTGATGGCTAGAACAGTCCTGTGTATCCCCCTCCCATATACCCTCTCTCCCTTTTATTGTTTCAAAGTGCAGACAGGGAGAAAGAAAAGGTGGTACATGAGTTCTGAGTAACATTTTAAACCATAAAAAGTTCCTTCTGGCTCAGCATTTTGCCAAGATGATGGACACTTGCAGGGAGGAAGGGGTTTATTTCTCCTTTCCTTGGCCTGGATTTTGAAGCATAAGGACTTACAGTTGCCAGTGTCTGGTTTGAGTCTCTGCTGGGGAGATCAAACCTCTGTTCCTCTGGGCAATTTTGCCCAATACACTTAGATTTTCTATTGGAGCAAAACAACCTGGCTCCTGATTTTGATGGATAATTTTTATTTTCCATGTTATTAGACCTTTGAAGCTTTGAAAATGAAGGGACAGTGGTGAGGGAAGATGAGAACAGGCTTCACCTTTTTATTTTTTGAATGACAGGTCCAAAAGTTCCAATGGGGTGACCTCTTGTTCCTTACTGAAATTCACTGTGGAAATTATCATACTTTTTTGCGGGAAACGGGCAGTTTCTTGGAGCAAATGGACAACTTGCAGCAACATGCATGAAAACTACTGTTTTAATGTTACGGAGATTGGAATGAAAGCTCAAGCTGGGTCTTCATCCAAACCCTTGTTTTATATCCCTGCTTCTGCCTTCTTGCTGGGAAGAATTTGAGCTGATAAATTGGCATGACTGTTCCAGACAAACTCAGTGATGAAACAACCATTCCCAGCCCTCAACCCATGACAGTGGGGAAGGTGATTTGATGGTGGGTTTGGAGAGACACTGCTCTGCCCAGACAGCTTTTGACAAGATGTGCTCAATGGCCCTTAATCCTCCTTGCCCTGCCAACGTGGCTCCAAAGCAAACAGCAATAAAACAAAGCCCTGGGCAACATCAGGCTTTGGTCTCTAATCAGTGTGGGTTTGTAACCTTTAACTTCAGCAGCCACGAGCAGCTCCTGGGGATCTCGGTTGGGGGCTCTGTGTCATTTGCCTGCATCTCACAGCCACTGATTTTTAGATGCTCGGCCTGATCCCTTTTTTTTTTTTGTAATCTGGTAACCCCAAATCTGCCACCTGTGATAGTGCTTGGGAACCTAAGTCCCAGAGAGTGACCAAATGGCCACGTTTTCATGTATGTATGAAGATTTGCATATGACAAGCTAACCCACCTAATTTTATTTATTTTTTAAATGCTCTTACAGCTTCCCTAGCCATGCACCAGTGCAGGTTCAATTGCAACAAATCACCTGGCTGCAAAGCTCTTCTTTACTAATCTGTTAGTGCTTGAGGCTGCCAGCAGCCAGCAATCAGCATCCTCTAATGAAGCAGGCAGGATCCCACCAGCCTCATCATGTGGAGGCTGTAACTGAGCAGCTGAGGTTGCTGCCTGCCCTTTTCCAGCTCTGGCTTTGGTTACAACATCAGGCAATATCTGCTTTAGTGCCTGCTTAAACCCCTCCAGCTGGATTCTCCAGAGGATGTCTGTCTGCCCATGGCAGGCCCATGGACTTGCTGGGGATAAGCTTGTGGGACAAGCCCAGCAAGAGCAGCAAGGGAAGGGTCCGCTCCATTTGGGGATGATGTCATTGAGATATGACTCCCCCCTCTAACCTGTCTTGTGGCTTCTGCTTCTGCAGCTCAATGTCCTGAACAATGTCAGCAGCTCGGAGGATGTCAAGCCCTTGCCGGGTCTCGCGGGGATCGGGAACATGAATTATCCATCTGCAAGTCCAGGATCCCTAGCCAAACACATCTGTGCCATCTGTGGGGACAGGTCCTCAGGTAGGAGGTTTTCTTTCTTGGGGAAGCCTTTGTGCAGTGAGAACTCTCCTGAAGCAAGGCTTGTGCAGTACTGAACAGTGTGGGGGCTCGCTGGGGCCATACTGGCATTGCAGGATTCATGGCTGGGTCTGGCTGTCTGTATTGCAGATTAGTTGCACTGTGCCCAAAAGCGAGCAAACCTAAACCCCATGCTCTTCTCCCTTGTGTATATAATCTCATTTTACCTTTGTCCCTGTTTACCAAAGGTAAATCTATCAAAAGCTCTGTGTTTTCACTTACCTGTGCTTTGCGTTAGCTGGGTTCTGGCTGTGTCTAGGTTTTCTCTCGTACTCCAGTGTGCCTTGCAGACCCCCTCCATATCAGTGCACCCCATTTGCTGCCTGTGGCTGTTCTGCACCTGCACTGCAGCTATGATGCTCCACATCATTCCATGGGGATGCAGTCCCTCCTTATCACAGGAAAACAGTGGTCCTATAGTTTGACTGCTGCTGGTCACTATTCCTGCTAAGACCCCCTGAAGCCAGTTCAGTCCTGCTAAGGTGATACCCTGCAGCCAGGTTTTTCACCTTTGGATTTGGTTTGAGCTCCTCCACACTGGAAGGAAGGGCAAATACCTGCTTGCCCATTGATTCCCTTGCATCCCCAGGGAAGCACTATGGGGTGTACAGCTGTGAGGGCTGCAAAGGCTTCTTCAAGAGGACGATCCGGAAGGATCTGATCTACACCTGCCGGGATAACAAGGATTGCCTCATAGACAAGCGCCAACGCAACCGCTGCCAGTACTGCCGCTATCAGAAGTGCCTCGCCATGGGGATGAAGAGGGAAGGTAGGACTGGGCTGGTGGAAGGAATGGGATTGGAGAAATTTTTCTTCATTCATTAGGATAAATCAGGCTCTTGGTGACCCTCCAAGACTGGTGCATTCCAAAAAACCACATTGACAGCTTCAGGGCATTTTGGACCTTGTTACGTAAAGGAAATGACAATCATAATTTAGGTTGGAAAAGACTTTTAAGATCAAGTCCAACAGTTAGCCCACCAATGCAGATTCCACCTCTAAACCCTGTCCCTAAGTGCCACATCTACCTGTCCTTTAAATACCTCCAGGGGTGGTGACTCAGCCACTTCCCTGAGCAGCCTGTTCCAATGTTTGACAACCCTTTCTGTGACAAGTTTTTTCCTAATAAGGAGAGGGACTAATAAGGGAAGAGACTGATGGGGAAGCTATTACAATGTTTTTTTCTTGTCACCTAAACACACATACTGGTGAGTATTAAACCTGTTAACTGATTTTGACCCAACCTTGCCTCTAGTTAGTGACACTTAATGGCTTGGACCCCTGTAAACCTCTGCTGCAGACAGCACCCAGCAGTGAGGGGTCCTGCAGCCTTCTTGTCTCCTGTGTGAAGGGCAGCTTCCTTTTTTTGTTTCTGATTTGCTTACTTCATTTGTCACCACCTAATTCTTGTACTGGAAGATAAAGATGAATGATTTATTTCTATCTCTTATTTATAGTGCTCTGTCATTTCCACTCAGCCTCACCTTTGGAGATGAGCTCTGGTACAGCTCACATCCTGCAAGGGTTTTGTGCTTCGGAAGAGAGCTATATGGAAGTAATTCTTGGAGCCTTTTCCCTATTCCACATACCCACTGCAACTCCCAAAGAACTGTGTCTTCTGGCCGAAACCTAAAGAATTTAGTGTGGAGCAAGGATCAAACCTGTGGCAATTGGACTTAAAGGAGTTTTGCACTGACTTGAGGGAAGCCTCCAAGAGCTGCTGAGGGTCTGTGGTGGGTCCTGCAGCCCTGTCTCTCTGCCACCCAGCTCTGGAGAGTGTGAAGATCTTTGTAAAAGCCACCAAGCCTCTGCTGCAGGGAAGGGCAAGCCCAACAGCTTGCCTATTTATCTGTCCACCCCTGTCCCTTGCAGCTGGTTTTCCCTCCTTGGTGGAGTGAGGACTGCTGAGCTGGATTGTCTCCCAGATTATACTAACAGATGTAAAGTCAGGAAGTGACAACCAGCACAGCATTTAAGCTCATTTTTTCTAAGATAAAGTAAGTGAGCTGCCTTCAGGGTTGAATGCTAGCAGACAGTGTAGCTGTCCCTTTTGGAGGCCACACTTGTTCCCCTGTGGAACATGCAAACTGCTCCCTGTGCTGGAGCTCAGACCATGCAGGGCAGAGCCTGGGGAAGCAGCTGTAACACTGGACATGAGCTGAGCCTCGTCCCATTCCCTGTAGCATCATCAAAGCTGTGCTGCCTCAAGCTCTTAGGGCAGTGGGGACTGTGAAAGACCATACTGGAATCAAAAATTAAATCCCAGGCATAGCTCTCCCTTCCAGCCGGGTGCAAAGTGGTTCAGAGGACCAGGGTGTTAATGCAGCTTCCCTTTGCAGAGAGTGAAAATTTAAACCCCAGGATCCTGGTGGATCCTATGGGAGTTTGGCTGCAGCAGTCACAGAGGCTTTTTGGGAGCTGCAGAAACTGGGGACAGATTGCATCTTGAGTTCGGGAGCTGAGTGATGAGACTGGTATTTTCTTGCCAAGTACTTTCTCCCACTAAGATTTTGGTGACTTCAGAAACACTTGAATGGCTTTTCCTGTCCATTACTCTAAAGAGCACAAATGTTCCCCCCAGCTGGCTGGCATATACTTGTGTCCTGTGCTGCCTTCCCTCACAAGCACCAGCCTGGAAACCCCACTGATCCATTTCCTTGGGTGCTGCCAGTTGCCCAGCAGCTGGGCAGTGCTAGGAAGCACATTCTCCCTGCTGGGAGAAATACAGGGAAGCACTGAGCATTGCAAAGTGGTCATGAGTCTTAGTGCTGAGGAACCTCCCCTGATTTGGCCCTTCCCTTAAAGCACCCTAAGATTAGCCAGGGGCTAATTAGCAAGGCTAATGCAAGGCACTTTGGGCTCTTACTCACACAGGGGAGTGATGCTAGGGGGGATTTGTTTTTGGACATTTCTCCCCAGCAATGAACTAAACAAATATAATGCCTGCTGGTTACTTCTTTTTTTAACAGGATTGTCATATTTCCCTTTGGGATTTCTCAAAAAAAAGTGCACCCAGGACTTCTCTTGCACACAAGGGTTGGCATACAAGATACACGTCCTGTACTGACCTGTCTTACACACAGCAGCCCTAGGAGTTAATAACTGAGCTTTGGAGAGAATTTCATGATTCTGTGCCTTTTGTCAGTAGCTGTGTTGGAAAATATACAGAGATGGGAGAAGGGAGTGAAGGTGTTGGGGCATTGATGTACTAGGAACTTTCTGGTGGGGAGGATTAGGAAGAGAGGTGGTAGAGGGAGAGGTGATGCCAGGGCTGGGCCAGACTGGGTAGGATTTTGCTCAGGAATGAGATAAACAGCATGTGTGAATCCAGCTGGGAGTTTGGGACTGTCTAGCCCTGCTGCTGGATGCTCTGACTGCTGTGGGATTGTTGAAAGCATACTGGGACTGTTGGAAGCACGCTGAGAGCAGAACAAACCTGTGTGTGAGTGCTGGGTCCCTCCTGCCTCCTCCAGCACCTAGTGACAGCCGAGTCCAGGCTGCCACCTGGAGGTATCAACTCCTCTTCCCTCTATTCTGGAGCTTCATACTTTGGAAATCACAATATTTTGTCAAATTTGGAGGCTACTGGTCTGCAGCAACCTCTGAGTTCTTGGTATGGGAGCAGCCATTTTAATGGGTGTACATCTGAAATACCCATTTATTTTCTGTTCTTCCCCTCCTGAGGGGGTTTCTCATCCCTTATCCCAGAGGCAAGGGGACCCATTGTGAGCAGGTGACTGTTGGCTTTGTTTTATTGCTATTTGCTTTGGATGTAGAGAGCCGTGTTTCTGTCCCACAGCTGTGCAGGAAGAGAGGCAGAGGAGCAGGGAGCGCAGTGAGAATGAGGCCGAGTCCACAAGCAGTGGCAGTGAGGACATGCCCGTGGAGAGGATCCTGGAAGCTGAGCTGGCAGTCGAACCCAAAACGGAGGCGTACAGTGACGTGAGCACAGAGAGCTCGGTAAGAGCCACTGACATCACCTGCAGCCAGAGATGAGAGGCTTTGAGCTGGGATTTGAACAGACAAATGCCATGTGAACAATGAGCATTTCACAAGGGGATTTTGCTTCACACCACCTAAAACTCACCAACAGTTTTTCTTTTCAAGCTACTCTGAAAGACAACTAGAAAACAGCCTATACATTATTTTCCAAGCATTTTTTCCAAGTCTCCTTTCGTTTCAATTAGTAGATTGGGAAACAGATGCTGGAGAGTCTAAGCCTTATGCTGGCTTCCACATGTGCATAGCCCTGGACACTTCTTGTCTGCCCCTGTGACCAAGACTGGGGTGGAGCTGAACCCAGCAGGTTTACTGCTGTGGTTTTATTGGTTTGGATAAAACTGCTGCTCATGCCCGTTCAGGGGCTGCTTCCTGGCTTTTAGATGTGCCCTGGGGAGCAGGACTGCAGCCAGCCACCAGGGACTTGCTTTGCAAAGGACAGCAAGCAAAGAGAAAAGTCTAGCAACCAGCTGACTTGGCTGGCTGTACAGGGGATAGTGGTAACAACTATCTGCTCTTCCCACAGCACACAGCTGAGATTATTGGCAGTTTGAGCATTGTACTTGTGGCGTTGAGTATTGTTAACTTGATACCATGTGCAGTGCAGATTGTGATTATCAAAGTTTTTTCATTGAAAAATTCTGCTCTTTTCCTCTGCTCTTTTCCTTTTGATACTGCTCTTAATTAGACAAATGACCCTGTCACAAACATCTGCCATGCGGCTGACAAGCAGCTCTTCACACTCGTCGAGTGGGCCAAGCGCATCCCCCACTTCTCTGACCTGACGCTGGAAGACCAAGTCATTCTCCTCCGAGCAGGTAGTGTCCCTCACCTGTGGCTGTTCCTGGTACCCCTGTCCCTTCTCTGGGCTGTGTGCCATGCCAGCCAGGCTGGATGGTGAATGTGCTATCCTGAGCCAATCCATTCCTGCTGTTGCAGGGTGAGCGACCCATTCTGAGACATGATGGGGAGTTGGCAAAGGTTGTGGATGGGGCAGTAGAATCTGTTGTTTGTCCCCCTCTTCATGCAGACAGGGAGTGCCGGGGAGAGTGAATAAACGTGTCTGGTTAATGCAGATCCTACTATGTGTGGGGCACATTAGCGTGCAAAATGATGTAAAGGGATTGTAGTTGCTAGGAATATGTTTTTGAGGAAGAAACCCCAGAATATTCCCCCCCCCCTTTTTTTTTAATTTTTATTTTGTTCCCTTTGAGCCAATTTCTGCTCCTTGCTTGCTGCTGGTCAGGGTCATAGAATCATAGAATATCCTGAGTTGGAAGGACCCCACAAGGATCATTGAAGTCCAGCTCCTGGCCCTGCCCAGAACAACCCCAAGAATCACACCATGTGCCTGAGAGCATTTTCCAGATACTTCCAAGGGATAGGCCACCCCTTGCAGTGTTGGCAAGGGGTGCACTTGGTACCTGGGGTACCAACTCTCCCGTGAGCTTAGTCTAAAGCCAACAGGGAGAAACCAGTTCTCCTGCTCCATGTGGGACTGATTTTTGGCTGAACTGCCTCACGTGTCCTGCCTCACTCCTCTGCTTGCAGGCTGGAATGAGCTGCTCATTGCCTCTTTCTCCCATCGCTCCGTGTCAGTCCAGGATGGGATCCTGCTGGCCACAGGCCTGCACGTGCACCGCAGCAGTGCCCACAGTGCTGGTGTGGGCTCCATCTTTGACAGGTACGTGGCCTGCTGCTGTCATCCCCTAGCAGCAGTGGCCAGACTGGCTCTGCCTTCCCCTCTGAATAGGAAACATGTCCTTAAGTGGAACTAGAGCAAACCCTTTGTGATTTGGGGCAGAAGTAGCTCAGAATGAGCAGGAGATTTTTGACTGACTTAAAAAACAAGAATGGGGTAAAAGCACAGTGGAAAGGGATTTGCAGCTGCAGAAGCAGATCTTTGGTTGAGTGTGCAGGGGGAGGAATGCTCCTCTCTCTGCTGTAGCTGTATCTAGGCCTAATATTGATCACCAAGAGTTTTAGATGGCAAAGCCTTAAACCCCAACTTGCTTGTGTAACAACTGCACACATTGTCCCTGCCATGCCTGCTCCCTGCCTGGCAGGACACTGCCTCACCAATCTTTACACAATGGGCACATGTAAGGACAGTGCCCATGTTTTGCACTACACAGTAAAAAGTGGAGAAAACCCATGTGGTTTTCCTCAAGTGAGTGCAAATTGTGAGTGCTGCATGCTGAGCAAAGTGAGAACAGGAGCAAATTTGATACTCAGGTCCCTGGATGCTGCTGATGCACATGTAAAACAGTAGTGTGAGGCATGGCTGTGCCTCAAAGATGCCTCTTCCTGCAGAGAAGAATTGCGGGTATTCCCAGTGCCTGTCCCAGATGCTTTTCAGTGGAACAACTGGTCTCTGTCTGCTCACCCATGTCCCCCACACGCAGGGTTTTGACAGAGCTGGTGTCCAAAATGAAAGACATGCAGATGGATAAGTCGGAGCTGGGGTGCCTGCGAGCCATTGTCCTGTTTAACCCAGGTAAGGCTGAGCCTTGGGACAGTCCCAGGTGACAAGTACTCCCTCTGGGCCACAGCAGGTCACTGTGAGCATCAGGACTGCAGACAGATTTCATGCTTTGGGTTGGAAGGGACCCTGAGGATCATCTCACTCCAACCCGCCTGCAATGGTCAGGGACACTTTCCAGTAGACCAAGATTTGTCCCAGCCCCTGGATACATAATTATAGAGAGTGCGAGTCCTCTCCTGCCCATGCACACAGTCACTCTGCTGGCAGTGGAAAGACTCCCTCTGCAGAGATTTCTTACCCACGTGTATTTTCTCCCTTGACCAGATGCCAAGGGTTTGTCCAGCCCCTCAGAAGTGGAATCGCTGAGGGAGAAGGTCTATGCCACGCTGGAAGCCTACACGAAGCAGAAGTACCCTGAGCAGCCAGGGCGGTGAGTGTCCCCGGCAAGGCAGCACCATACCCGCCCTGGAAAGAGGAGACTGGGACGGGCTGTCCGTGCTGGCTCTGCCTGAGCCACAGTGCCCAAATCCCGACCCTTTAGGGGGATGGAATTTTCTTGCTTTCCAATCCAATCCTACCCTCTGCTGGCCGAGCTCTCGAAGCGCCGGCAGCTGCGTCGGTCCCCGCCGCAGCCAGCCAAGCCACGAGCCCGCAGCATCTTTGCTATTTTTGGCTCTCGCTGTCACCGCAGACGCTGCGAGCGGGCTGTGGGCAGGGGAAACAGGGAACAGGCTGCCGTCTGCACCCACTTCCAGCTGCGCCTCCAAACGGGAGGCAGTGACTGACAGCTGAGGGGCTGCACACCCTCTCAAAGCCTGAGGACTTTTGAAGACAGATTTAAATGACACCATGGAGGTGTAAGTCTTGTAAGATGTTAAGATGTTCAAACCTTGGAGGGAGAATCTGGATGTATCTTCTTTTTTTTTTTCCTTTTCTTTTTTTTTTTTTCTTTTAAGTTTTAAAAATGCCAAATTCTGTTTTGGAAAGATACATATTCCCTCCACATGAGGCAACAAATGCTTATCTTGAAAGCTTGGGGGAATCTAAGTCTGAGAATGCCCCAAAGCATTTTTTGGGAGAATTTGGGCTGGTGCAGGCTTGGAAAGAGGTGGGAGCAGGCAGCCAGTGCCTCCCTCATGCCTCTTACTCTGGGCTCTCCCAGGTTTGCCAAACTCCTCCTGCGTCTGCCAGCGCTGCGGTCCATCGGGCTGAAGTGCCTGGAGCACCTCTTCTTCTTCAAGCTGATTGGAGACACCCCCATCGACACCTTTCTCATGGAGATGCTGGAGACACCCCTGCAGGTCACTTGAGGGTCTGGCCCCTGTCTGGCCAGCCCCTGTCCCCTCGTGCCACTGCACAGCCTCCCACCCCTCTGCTCTGAGCTTGTGAGAGCTCCAGAGATGTCCTTTGCCCTCCGCTCCTCCTCGGTGGGATTGTTGTGGTTTTGTACAGCTGTAAATCGCCCCCTCTAACCCTCCCTGGCCTGTCTGGGGGGGTCACAGATCCCCTACCCAGCTAACCATCCCCCTGCCCCCCTGTACAGATAATTGCTTTAAATTATTTTTTCATTCTCAATAAAAGTCAACAAAACAAATAAAATAATATGAGTGAGGCACTCATTGGAGCTGGCAGAGCAGTGTCTTCTTTTGCTGCGGTCACAGGTCCAGCTTGGGATGGGGCTGAGGATCCCTCCTGAGACTCTTGGGCAGCCCAAATCAGGGCAGGACTGTCACCTGGGATATCGCTGCTTGTGCTGATGGACACGGTCCTCTGGCCAAGAGAGGACAGGTATTGTTTCTTCTTGTTCCTGCTAAGGAAAGACCTAGAGAAACTTGCTGCTTTGAATCAAAACATTTCATTCCACCATCTTAAAAAGAAACTCTTGGACTCTTTGAATTCTTTGAAGTTTTAAAGTAGTAGTAAAAGTAAGTTTTTAATGTGTGTGTGTTGAGGGGGTGGTTGTTTGGTTTTGGTTGGTTGCTTGGTTGTTTGGGTAGTTTGGTTTTTTGGGGTTTTTTTTTGTTTGTTTGTTTGGTTGGTTTTTTTTGTGGTTTTTTTTTTTTGGTTGGTTTTTGTTGTTGGTTTTTTTTTTTTTTTTTTGGTTTTTTTGTTTTTTTTTTTTTTTTTTTTTGTTTGTTTTTTTTGTTTGTTTGTTTGTTTGTGGTTTTTTTTGTTTGTTTTTTTGTTTTTTTCTGAGCTAGTCCAGCCATTGAGGACAGAACCAAAGTGTTTCATTTTGGTCCAGGAGGAGTGTTTTGGGGTGACCCAGACCTTGTGTGTTCATCAGTAACTTCCATTTTTCTGAAGCTTCATGGGTCCTGTTCTTTTTTTTTTTTCTCTCCATATTTTTGCTCTGGAAACAGGTTCATGAACCCCAAATTTATAATCTCACACTTCCATGAGAGAAAATTGCAGGGAAGGAAAGAACAAGACACTCTAACAAACCGTCCTCAAAGGCCTGCCTGGTCTTTCCCCTGCTCCAATGGCACCGCTGGGAGCTTCCCATTGCAACTGAGCTAACCAGAGTCAAACGAGTTAAAGACATTAATTTGTTCAATATGCGGCGCTTATCCTGGTGGGAAAATGTCCTCCCAGGAACCAAGTGAAACTGTCTGTATTATTATTCATAAAACAGGTGTAGTGTTAAGTGATCTGCCCCTCCTCACCCTCTCAGCAGACAGTGGGGTGAGATGCAGCCGTGCTTCGTCTGTCCGCGTGACAGATTGCAACGCTGCCGGCTTGGGGAAGTTCGAGGGAGAGGACTGACAACAGGAAAGGAAGAAGGATAAAAATGAAACATTTTGTTAAAGCTCCCACATGGAGACATGATTCATTTTCCAGTATTTCACTGTGAGAAGGAAAAGGCATATTTAAAAGAGTGGAGAAAAAGAGGGAAAACCCCAACCTTATGAAAACACTTTTAATTTTTTCTTTGCCACCTAAGAAAAATGCAGGGAGAATTTCAAAAGAAGTGAAAAGCACTGAGCAAGAAGCTATTTTTAATTGAAAAGGCAATTTTCCATTAAAAGAGAAGTGTTTAAATACAGAAAATCCACAACCTGCTCATTGTAGAACTGTTGCTGGAATTTGAAATGCTGCATGCAGGCTGTGCTGGGATGGTACCACACCACGCTGCTGGTTAGATGGAGCACGAGGTCACCTCCAGCCTGGGCTGCTCAGGCTTCCCCTCTAAGAGACATAAACTTCTAAGAACTGGTCCCCAGCTGGCTGGGTTGGGTTTCTTTTTTGAATGATGCTGATCTCGGTCCACTGTTTGTAAACAAATCCAGACCACTGCCTGTGATACTTTGATATTGGAAGTGATGGGATATGATAACCAAGACGGGGCAGGAAGTCTCAAGGTGGCCATTTGTGGCTGCTGGACACCCTCACTCTTAGCAGTTTTGAAGGGTGGTCTCTGGGTTCTGGACCACAAGGTCTACAGAGGCTGCAGTTTGAGGAGGGCTTTGTCCTGTTTCTCCAGATGACTACTGGGTTTTTGGAAAAATTTGTGTGCTTAACACACACCCCACCACAAACTCCCCCACCCTGTGTCCGGCAGGGCAGAGAGACCATGAGACTCAGGGTGGCTTCTGTGAATAAGACACCACTTGCTCATTTGAAAGTGCCACTAGCAGACAAATGTTCTGTGCAGAGGAAACAAGTCATGGAGCAACCCAGCTCTATCACTGTCACTGGGGACCTGAAGATGGATCTAATCTCCTGGATTTGGTCCTAACCCTTGGATTCCTCATTCGTGCTGTAGAACCTGTGCCCTGAACAACATTCATGTTCACCCCTGTAGACAGAGGTGTTGTCCAAGAGCTGTACTTCCCCAAGCCTTGCAAAGCATAGGAGTGAGTCTCTGGACACCCTGAGGAACAAATCCCATAGCAGCTGGTAATAACTCCCTGGTGTGGTTATCCTTCTGTGAGTTGTTGCAGAAGAAGAGCGGCTTGGCATGGCTGGAGCTTCCCCAGTCTTCAGCCCTGGGAAAACCTAATTTTCATAAAAAAGTAGAAATCACAATCATTGATAAGCCCAAGAAAACTTCATCCAGTCATTGGTTACCCTATGAAGCCCCTCATAGCATCAGATTAAGCTCAGACAATTCTTCCTTTGCTCTGGGATTAATAAATAATCTAGGCTCTGAGAATGACTGGTGCAAGGCCATTTTCTTTCCCACCATGCATCACATCTCATGAGTTTCCCGAGTTAGCAGCAGGTGCCCCCCACCATGGACAAGCTTCATTCTGGTGTACAGGCCAAATGTGTCAAAGTATGTATTAATTCTGAGCTGCTCACTCTGCAGCCACCTCTGTGGAGGTGGCTTCAAAAAATAGTGGAGTTTTGGGTTCTGTAGCAGCTGCTTCAGTTTCTACTGAGTCCAACAATAACACTTCTGGATTGAGAATAGAAAAAAATAAATCTCAAACTGTAAAAGTTTGAGGTGGTTTATGTTCAGTTTGACTCTGGGCTCCTTGATGGATTGAGTGATTCAGGGGCACATCCTGTAGACCTGACATGACTTTCAATGTGACTCCAACTGAGTGCCACCAACACTGGCCTTTCCTCGAGGACCTCTTCTCTGGTCTGGGCCCCTGGACTGCATTCACCATCTCACCTGAGCTGCCGTGAGATGTTCCCTTTGATGCTTGATTGCTCTGCTCATCCCCTCTATGTCCGTCCCAGCTCTCTGCTGTCCCATCAAAGGCCCAGCTGGGAGGCTGTGGAGGCTGTGCTTGCTTGGTACCTCTTGGAGCACCAGAGGGCACAGGGGAGAGGGAGAAGAAGAGGAGGCACATGGGGGTCCCCAGAGCTGATTATGGCAGTGGGAAGTAGTGTGTGTATCCTCTTTCAGGGGACGATGGCAAGGTACATTGTGGTGGAAAGCATGACAGAAAAGCCCTGATAAATCCCCAGGTGCTTATCAGCATGAGTGGACAAAGACTAACCTCTATCTAAGCAAGGCCAGTGGCTGCCACTCCATTTCTCTCTCCTCTCTTCCTGTGCTCTCCGTGCAATTAACTCCACCTGAGACAGGCTTGGTCTGGGTGATTTCAGGGGTAAAAGGAGAGAATTTTATCACCCCGGGGCTATCTGACAGCATTTTGGCTGTGGGCTGGTCTCTGGCTGTGGGCTGGTCTCTGCCTCTCTGCCAGGCTGGCCAGCCCAGCTGGCCGTGCAGCAGTTGATGCCTCTGAAGAGCTGCAAGGGTGGCAGAAGGAGAGGGACGTGTGGTCCTTTCAGAGGTGAGTGGTGTCGAGGGATGTCTCTGGTGCTGGACAATGCTTTGTCTTCTGGGTCAAGTTGACTTCAGGCATTAGAGGCACCTGGATGACGCTGGCCCAGTGACTATCCCAAGGGAGGTGGCTCATAGCTATCTTCTTCCTTGGTCTTCCATGTGTGCCTGCTTCTGGGGCCAGCCCTGCCTGCTCCCAGTGTGGTTCTGCATCTGCTTGGCTGGGCAGAGTTAAGGTGATGCTGGAGGAGGGAGCTGGCTGCTGCTGTCTGGAGCCGTGGCAGTTGCTGTGGCTGTGGCTACCTGGGACCTGAGTGCTGCTGATCCCCTTCCAGCAGTGAGCAGTGAGGAACTGCACAAAACATGACAGCTGGGCAGCCCCAGCAGGGAGACAGCTGAGGAAGATGTGCAGCCCCTTTGCCAATGTTGTGGCCTTGTTAATTCAGTTGGCAGCTTCTGTTTAATGCAGTTCTCCAACACCACCCAGTTTTTGCAACACCTGGTTGCCTGCAGACCCTACAGCTAGAAGGAGAAGGAGAAAGCCTAGACCTGCTTTTCCTCTGGTTTAATTCTCTTCGGCTGCTGATGCTGTGGGCTTCTGCACCTAGTTCAGCTCTGGGTGAACTAATAATGGAAGCTAGTCCTCGAAGGCTGTAGTGAACTGCCTGAAATATTCCCCCGTGTTTTGTAGGGCCACTGCCTGTGGTGAAGGTGTACTTTGGGAGTGAGGGGGTTTGGAGTGTATTTCTTGCACATTTTACTGGTTCACCTGGTGACCATCCTTTGCATGAGGCCAGGTGGGCTCCAGTACTTCTGACCTCTGTGGGAGCTGGTGGATGTATAAATCATGAGCAGCAACATGCTGCTGCAGCCTCCTGCGTGTTGCACACTTGACTCAGCACCCAAATCTGATCATCATAGACCAAGCTGGGAATTGTGCATGAGAGCTGCAAGTTAAGACACTCTCCAGACCCTTCTCATATGGAGAAGATGAGGAGGAACACCATGGGGTGGCAACATCCAGGAAGGAATGATTTCCCTCGCAGCTGCTCCTGCATCTCTGAGCAGAGCAAATCGGGTGGATGATCCGAGTCTGTAAGCAAAGTGCCCTGCACAGGGACACAGTTTTTAGCAGTGCTAGTGGATGGTATTCCCACCCCACGGGGCTGCCACACCCTGGCTGTGTAAGGAAAATCTGCCCTACCCAGCTCTGTGGGTAGGATGGACAGGGTGGGGAAACTGGGCTGGTTTGCACAGGCAGGAAGAGCAGAATGCAGTGCTTGGAGTCCTTCGTCATGCTGCAGTCCTTGCTGGGCTGGTGTCTTGGCAAGGTGGCTCCAGAGGATCTGGCTACTCAGACACTTGGAGCTGCTCAGAGACCTTCAGGAGAGCCAAAGACAAAGGTGTCAGAGCCCAGTGCCTCCCTGCTGCAGCCCAGCCTTCCTGGATGTGAGTGGTCAGAGCTGTTTCACACTGACCCGTGTGATGGTACCAAAGCTTTCGTGCCTGAGCTCCCAGCGTAGGACTGGGATACAACAGGGCTGTCCCAGGACCGTGTTTCCTTCTCCCATGCAATTTTGGCAGGGCGGTGAGCTGCGTGTGCTAACCTGTGGCCTCGCTCCTTCCTACGGATTCCCAGATGACACGACCTCGGTCCCTTTATCATCCACGTTATCTGGGTATGGGGAGCACTTGATGTCGAGGATGCCCCACAAGAGAGGCTGGCAGCGCATCTGCCCCTGGTGCCAAGGTCAGCGGTGAACACAGGAGATGAGGCCCCTAAAAGCCTCCCATCCTCCACGATCCCGTAGCGGGTCCCTCGCTGCTCTGCTCGCCGGCCGGAGACGGGGGACACAGCCCTCCTCCGTGCCGGGGAAGCCGCAGCCCCCTGTCCAGGCTGCTCCGGCAGCGGCAGGTACGCGGCTCTAGCCCCGCTGCGGACCGCGCCGACCTGCGGGGCCGTGAAACTCCCCGAAAAACAGCGAAACCCCCAAGCAGGAGGGAAGGGAGAGCCGGGCAGGACGGGAAAGCGCCAGGGCTGCGGGAAGGCTCCAAGTTTCATCTTCCCCGGCCGGGCGGGATCGTTCCTTCGCTGGTTTCCCCTCCCCGAAACCGATATGGTTTGGCGGAGCTGGAGCTCCGCTTCCCCGGGGCCGCCTCCCCCTGCGGCCCCGGGGAACCGGCACCCGGAGCGGACCGAGCCCAGCTCGGCGCCACAGATCACTGGCGACGAGCCCTCCGGGGCAGCTCTTCGGCTTTGGTTTTGGGATTTTTTTTTTGTTGTTATTTCTTTTTTGTTTTACTCCTCCCAGCAGTCATTTTCCTTAAACACTCCGGAGCAGCGGGAGCGAGGCGCCCAGGGCGATGCGCAGCGCGGGGGAGCGCATCCCAGCCGGGGCCCGCCCCAGGCAGGGGACCGGCTTCCCCCAAAACCTCCCGGCCTGGGCTTCTCCTGGAAGGAGGACTTGATTTCCAGCCGGTTTCATTTCTGGGAGAGACGCTGTGGTGGGGCACCACCCTCTACCTTTTTTTTTTCCTTTTCTTCTTTTTGGCGTTCTAAGAAAAGAAGGAAAAAAAGCCAGGGAGCGGAGCAGAGCCCAGGCCGGGCCGTACACGGCGGAGCCGGGAAGGCCCGCCGGCCCCTCGAGGCGTGGCGGGGCCGATGCCTGCAGCCAGGCAGGAGAGCGGGGAGGAAACTTATTTCGAGTGGGGTGGAGAGGGGAGGGCAGGGGGTGGGGGTCGGGCAGGGAGGTATCAGCTCCAGGAAATGTTCCTTGGCAGCAGTCGGACGGTAGCTTCCTCGCAGGTTGGTGCGTTCCTCTCCGGAGCCGTCCAGGGCGCCGCGGCTCGCTCCGCACCCCGGGCAGCGCCGGCGGCGGGGAGGCGGGGGGAGACGGGACAACTGGGGAGGCAGGAGCCGCCGCAAGAC
>VZTE01004305.1:276359-340908 GCA_013397775.1 Eulacestoma nigropectus
GCCCGGCCCGGCTCCCCACCATGCTGGACGGGCTGAAGATGGAAGAGAGTTTGCAGAGCGCCCTGGACCCCGCGACCCCCTTCTCCTCCTTGCTGGGTAAGTCGGGGCACCCCGCTTGCCCTCCTGGGGACCCCATAGGGCGGGGCACGGCCGGGCGGGTCCGAGCGATGGATGGGCACGGGGGTTTCGGGAGGCCCAGAGGCAGCTTTCCCCAGGTCGTTCCTGCCCGCAGCCCTGCCTAGCGCCGCGCCGCTGCCTTCGCCCGGGGTGTGCCCCGGCGCCCGCCTTCCCTGCTCCCGGTTCTTTCCGCGACTGCATTAAAGTGTGTGTCCCCCTAACCCCCCTTGTAACGAAGGGCTTTCCTTCGTATCGAACAATAAATAATTCACTTTTTCGTTTTATCTTCGTTTTAATATCGGTTTCAAACAGTCGCCGTCTCTCTGAGCTGCGGCTCCGCTGCCGCCTTTCCAAGAGGAACGAAACTGGGGGCGATGTGTCCCCCCCGGAGCTGCCCTAAGGCACAGGTCCCTCCTGGATTCCGCAGCAGCTCCCCGCACACCCCCGTCCCCCCGCGAACCACGAGCCTATGCAGGGGAAGCGAGAACCGCGGGACCCTCCGTCCGTCCCTCGCCCGGCCCGTCTCCCCGGCCGCCTTTCCCTCCGCCCACCCCAGCCCCCGGCTCCTTCCCCGCAGGCAGAGCCGCGACCCCCAAGTCGGTGTGCGAAGGGTGTCAGCGAGTGATTTTGGACCGGTTTTTGCTGCGCCTGAACGACAGCCTGTGGCATGAACAGTGCGTCCAGTGTGCGTCCTGCAAGGAGCCCCTGCAGACCACCTGCTTCTACCGCGACAAGAAGCTCTACTGCAAGCTGGACTATGAGAAGTAAGTGTGGCTTTGCCCGTCGGGGAGCTCCCCTCGCTCTCTTCTCACTGCCCACAAAGCCCCAGTGCCCTGCAAAAGCTTGTGGGGACTGGTGTCCTGCTGCTGCTCCCCACTTCCCCTGCTCTGTATGTCCCGAGAGGTGTCATCCCTCAGTGTGCTGCACGGCGAGTTATGCTTCTCCCCCGCAGTCTCGTTGCACTCCAGTTCTCCCCTTTTTAGAGGTATTTCGTTGTGCTCAGGTTGGGCCTTGGGAATTGAGGATGTTTTGTTGGAAGCCTGGGAGACCCATGGTAACCCCAGGTCTGCGCAGGGACGGGGCCAAGCATTTTCCTGTCTCCTCTGGCTTTATTTTACTACGGAGCATCTGCAGGAGGAAAGTTATATCCTCCCTGACCTAGTCCTGGACAAGGCTATTTTCCTGATATCCTCACAGGCAGGGAAATGCTATTGCTCTCCTCCCTGGTTGGTGGGGAAACTGAGGCACTCGGCAGGAGCCAGGGAAGGCCCTGCTGAATTCAGAGTGTTGACTGTCACACAGATGCTTGTGCCTGCATCTGGATCTGTGGGGAAATTTGGATGTAGGTGTTTAAAGCTCCCAGCCCTGACACTTTCTGTTTGCAAGTGTGGGGTTGGGGGAAAAGACAATGAGAAAATAATTTTTCTCTTTTAAAAGAAAAACCAGTCCAGTGGGAATGGGGAGAAGGCTGCTGAGTCTTTCCCCTCCTGCAGCTTGCTATCGTTTTTTCCTGCTCATCCTGCTCTTGCTGTCCTTTCTGGACCCCACTGCCTGGCCGAGTTTTGGAGCCATTAAATTTTTGTTGCCCCTGGGCTGGTTGTTTCTTGAGGACGGAGTAGGTGGGGGGCCGGATCCCTCACTATGGCGATAGCACGGCTGTTGGAACCCTGCAATTTAATTCCTCTGTCACTGTTATAGGAGAAAACAGTGATCGTTGATGCTCTCGTCCCTGGCCTTCGGCAAGCTGGCAAGCGTGCCGGGGGCTAGCCCAGCTCCAGGCCTTTTTAAAGTTGGGGTTTTGGGATTTTTTGGTTTTTTGGGTTATTTTTTCCTCTGTTAAATCCTGTATTGTGGGTCTGAGTTTAATCGCTATGGATACAAGGCAAATTGAAAGCAGAATTTGTGCGCGTGACCTTGTTTTCAAATGTTTACGAAAGAGCGGAAGAATTAGCTGCCGTGAGAATGGAAAGGAGAGAGCTGCGCTACAGGGTGGGTTTTTGCAGACAAAAATTTGTCGAGACTGGGTGCACTGCTTGTTTGTAGAAATTTGGCTACTGGTTCCCATGCATTTCCAATACAATTTAATTCTCATTTTTGGCTTTATTGGTATTTTTGTTTGGACCATCAAGGGGAAATTGGGGTGAATATTACCCAGAAATGCCTTTCCAGCTTGCGGCACATGTGGATTTTACTCTTGAGTGCAGCTTGCGAGCTCTTGAAGTGGCTCCAGCCTGAAACCCTCTTCTGATGTCTCTTGGCTGTGAAAGAAATCGGTGCCACAGTTGGCTTCTTGCTGCGCCTATGTATCTCACTTTTGGGATGGACAAGGATGATTGCAGGAAAAAATGTCCCAAATTTTTCCTAGGATCCAGTGATAGCACCATTTATCCTGGTGGTTTCCCGGTTGTGTTTGGGTTGGTGACTTTTGCCTGAGCTGGGAGGCAGGCTCTGCGACAGGCGGTTTCCCTGAGGTGTGATGGTTTTAGCCCTGAGTCGCTGCTGGCCTCTTCACCTCCTGCACCCACCTGCCTCTTGCCATCATGTTATTGTGCTCTTGCATTTACTATTAATTATTTTAGCACGGGGCTGCAGGTGTGTGTTCCTTCTCCTTTCATCCCCCTGGCAGGAATCTCTGCTGTGCCAGTGGTGTGACTCCTTACTTGGTGATGGCAAGGATGCAGAGCAGAGTCCCAAAGAACTGTTTCCTTTGGGCTCTGCTGAGCTTTATATAATAGTCTTTATTTAACAAAAGTCGTTCTTTCTTTTCCCAAATGCCAGTCCTGTCTTTGGACTGAGCATTTTCCTGGGTGCAGGAGCACTGTGTCTGCCTTGACCGTGGTGCCAATGCTGATAGCAGGGATTTGAGATTGAAACATGCGGAGGAAGAGCCACTGCTCTCAGACTGAGCTCATTATCTCGAGCTGGTTAATTATCACAAGTGACTGACACTCCTTGCGGTGGAAAGCAGCCGATCCTCCTGGCGGCAGCGGCGTAGCCGGGCTTCAGAGGCCTCTCTGTCGGCAGCATGGAGCTCACCGGGTGGGACGGCTGGGGTGTCTGCATGTGGAATGCTGCGGGTGTCAGGGAAGTGGTGGATCCAACCTACCGCTGTCACAGCATTGGTGTTCTGGGGTTGTGTTTGGTTTTGTTTTTTTTTTTTTAAATTGAAAGAAGGGATTTTTCTTCCAGATGGTGAATGGTTGGGGTGTTTTCCCAGGGATGAGTAGGTGCAGAATTTTCTGACGCATCTTTGTGCTCTCTGTTTGAGCTCCATTTGTAACAAGGCCGCAGAGGGTTAATGATGGAGTGTGAGATGGCGGTTATGCCTTCAGTTATAAATACACCCATGGAAAGTGTTACGGACAGATTTAAGTGAGCATCTGACTCGCTGGACTCTAGAAATTGAGGAATAATTTGTTAAAACACATGTTTTACATTTCTTTGTCTTTCATGAAGAGGAAGAACTTGGGAGAGGACTTGGAAAGGAATGGATTAAAGACAGAGGATGCCAGGTCAGGTCTCGGCATCTCTTTGGGCTGCTACGGCTCAGGGCCCATGGGTGGTTCAGATAGCGATGCTGTCTGGGAACTCGGGGAGTTGGGGGTCACTCTTGGAGCAGCTTCCCCAGAGCTGATGGGGAGGACTCCTGGAGAGGGATGGCTCAAGCCCGTGCCCCTGGGACCGCGTCTATTTGGAGCAGAGGACATTCATTACAGAACATCCCAAATCCCGTGGCAGCCCCCGGCGCTTGTCCAAACCTGATAAGTCTCAACTATGACAAGGTTCAGTCTTTGCCCTGGCCAGCTCCCTGATGGCAAAACAGCCCTGGGGACATGGTCCAGCTGTGGGGCCCCTTTGGTAGTGGTCAGGGGGATGGGCTTTTGTGGTGGTACATTTTGCGGGGGCAATATCAAACCTGGCCATAAATGCGGAGGAGTGCTGGAAGCAGTGGGAAGAGTAGGGCTACTCTGGAGCCTTAAAATCTGCATGAGGATGGGAATTGTTGAGCCCCCTCTTGCCTAGTGGTGTTTCACAGTAGGTTTGCATGGGCCAAGCAGAGCCAGGGCCACAGGGAGGACCTGGAGGCACGGGAAGCTCCCCACTGCAGGTTCTGCGGGCCGAGAGCACTGACAGCGGTGTGGTCATGACGGGGGGCGCAGCTGGGGAGCGTGGCGACGGCGGGACAGCTTGGCACGTCCCCAGCCATGGCGCAGAGCCCCGGCCCCAGCCCCGGCTGGCAGGAGCAGATGGCCAGCACATCTTAGAGCAGGCCTGGCATGTGGGCACTGGCAGTGGAGGGGTGGCTGCAGCCCCCGAGCTGCCACCACCGTGCCGGGCTCCCTGGCCGAGGCAGGCAGTTGTGTGATGCTCGCCCTGTCTTCACACGGCTTGATGGCTCTGTGCTGTTGCCAGCTTCCGCGCCGTCATCGCAGAGCTCTCCTTGCCTGCCTCTGAGATCCTGTGCTCCCAGAGTCATGGGCTTGTGTGGGTGCTTCCACCTCCTCCTTTGTGAGTTCAAATATGAAGTCACATCTGGTTGCAAAGGGAAAAAATAAAAATCCTTCCACCCTCCCAGTGTGCACACAAAGGAACACGCGTGCAAAGGAACTCATTGGTGTTGGGTTTAAAAATCGCACCCAGCATCTTCGCATGGGGAATGAGCCTGAATTCCTGGCAGCATGGTCCTGCCAGGCCACGGATAGATCTTCGGGCTCAGGGCATCGCAGCCTCCTCTCACCTGTTGGAGACTCTTCTGGCAGCTGCTGCCGTAGAGGAGAGAGGGGGAAGAGATGTGGAGCATGGTGGCTCTTTATCTTGCTTAATGTGGGTAATGAATGTAATTGTGCAATTAGCTGCGAGCCCTGGTGCTGCTTCCCCAGCCCGTAAGAGCTGTGACGGGAATAATACCAAATGAATCAAATGAAGATGGTGCTGGACACTTTAGCACAGCCTTGTCCCACCAGCTGGATAGTTCCTGTGGTCTTGTGGGTTTGTCCTGGTGATTTGCAGTCCTTTGCCTTCTCTTGCTTGGAGAAGAGGGACTTTTTGTGCTTTTTGTGGCTGGTGGGAGAGAACTGTCCCTCCAGAGAGGCATGGGTCAGCCCAGCTGCAGTCCAACAGGTCCTCTGGAGGCCTGTTTCCCTTCTTGTAGGGCATCCTGTGGAGAGGATGGTGCTAACTTGAGTTTCTCTGGCTGGCCAGGCACTGGGAGCAGTCAGGCTGGCCTGGATGGGGTAGCAGAGCATACGCCAGCCCTATGGCACACCGTCCCTCTGGTGGTCTCTCTTTTCCTGTCCCTCAGTCTTTCCCTCTAGTGCTTCCCATGCTTCTTTCCTGCTCTCCATCCCTACCTAGCACCTCATCTCCTGTAGCAAGCACCTCTGTGTCCTCACCCACAGCTACTGGAGGAATAGTGCTGGCTCCTTGTGGGCTGGGATGAGTGTGGCTGTGGGGCAGCCGAATCTGGCCTCATCCCCACCAGGGATTCCATGGTTGGTACCTCTGAGCTGGGACCAGGCACCATTCCTTTGTTTCTTGTTATTAAGTCAACTTTTTTGCCAGCAGGTGGTGGGAAGGCAGGGAGGCAGTGGGATGCAGCGAGAGGGGCATAACGGAGGCCACTGTGGGATCCAAGCTGGAAATGCCAGGCAAGCAAAATAGTCCTTGCCTCCATCTCCACCAAGCCCTGTCCTCTCAGTCATGGGGTTCTCACTTTCCAAAGGGATGAAGGAGAGATTTGGCATCTTGCCCCTTCTCTCTGCCCTTAATTAGGTTTGTCTTACATTTAATGTTTCGTAGAAAGGCCTGGAAGCGAGTGGCGTTTGACAGATCGGGAGCGAGGCAGTCAAAAAGACTTGTCATCTCTCCCTTCATGGTGGGGATGGGGGTGGCTTTGGGGTCACCCTTTCCCCTCCTCATTGGCAGTGGAATCCTGGAGACTGCAGGTCGGTGCTGTCAGAGCCATGACTTGAGCATCCTTGGGACTCTTCATGGTTTCTGCCATCTTTTTTGGATGTACTGTGATTTTTTTTTTCTTTTTTCCCCCACCCTACGAGCTGGTGCTTCCTGATTGGCCCCTGATGGGGCTCTTAAAGCTGTGGAAATTACTTCAGATTTTTGCAGTCCTGATGAAGGCACCAAGAAGAAACCAACTGGGGAAGAAAGAGGGGTTTGTTTCATTTTGATGAGAATTTTGTCTCCACCAGCTGGAGAGACAGCTGGGATCCTCTCCTGCCCCGGCTCGCCAGCCCTCGCCTCGCCGGCTCTTCACCTGCTCACAGCTGCCAGGCACAGGGAGGGATTTGCCGAGCTGGGGATTTCAGAGAGCCCCTGATTTGGTTTCTTGCTCGGCGCTTCCTCGGGGAGCCTTCCAGCAGGGTCTGAACCTGATGGTGTGGCCACCCCCAGCTGATTTCGGAGCGGATGGTGGTCCTGGGTGTGAGCTGTGCTGACGGCTACCCAGCATGCAGGCAGGATTTGCTGGTGGCTGCATGTGCTGCGGGGAAACTGATGTCTGCTGGCTGCCCCCATTCCCACTGGCAGCAGTGGGATGACCTCAACGTACGCAAACCCACAGCAGTTTCTGATTCTGATGCTGCATGCTCACCCCAAGGTGTGGCATGGGGGACCCCAAAGCCCCTTCTGCCTTGGAGCAGGAGAAAGGGGACTTTGGGGGTCTAGGGCTGGTCTCCTGCTCACAAGGGTGCAGGTCCTCCTTCTGCTGAGGTGGGGGAAAACCCAGCGGTTTGAGTCTGGTTCACAGTTCCCCACTTCTGGTGAACCCTGTGGTGTGCAGCCAAGGGGGTACTCAGCACTCAGTGCTGGAGCATGTCTGAGGAAGAGGAGGCTGCAGCCAAGGTGGAGGGAGGTGGGAATGAGAATTGCCCTGGGTATTTTTTTTTCTCAAGATATTCTTTGTCTCTGTGCTCTCTTGTCTCTGGCTCGTGCCCTCTGCAGATGCAAACACGAAGCAGGGATGGGGCCTGGGCTGGAGGAGTGTGCCGTTACCTGCAATTCAGTGAAGCACTTTCTCTGTAGCAGGAGTGAGGAAGATATTTAAAGCAGGGAGAAAATACTTGGATTTTACTAGGGGAAAATACTGGGGTCAACTCAGCTTAATTTTTTTTTTACATAAATGTGTTTTCATGAGAAATTTGAATTTCTGTGTATTGGTTTGAGACTTCAGAAGGGGAAAGGTGAGGGGGACTAGCAGTGCTTTCTATCATGGCAAACCCTATGACAGCCTGTAGTTTTGTTCCTCAATACTTTTATCCTGGATGGAATCCTGCCTCCTGGCAGAAAGAATCCAGCTGGTCCGTGGTTAACTTCTCCTGGGATTGTTGGCCCTCGGGGAAAGGATGCACCCGAGTTGTCTTGTGTGTCCCTGCGAAACTGGCAGACATCTCTTGCAGCTCTGCTTGAGGTTTGGTGTTTGTTTTTGTAGGTTTTTTTTTTTAAGAGGGTCAAACCTTGGTTGCCCAGGAGAGGGGTTCTGTAATTCCTGGCTTCCCACTTCAAATATTTACGGACAGCCAGATGCCAAAGCTTTTGCAAAAGGCATGGGGCAGGCTGAGCGGTGCCTTGCCGGGGCTGTGCGGGCAGCAGGGGCATAGTGTTGGGCTGATGGCACCAAGTTCCATTTATTTGGGGGATTTTATGTCTGGTGGCTCTGTCTTCTTGCTTATCTATTTTTCTGGGGTCTTACTAACAAAAGACCACCTTCTTCAGCTTGTCAGAGATCCTTCAGGTGTTCCACATTTTGTAGGCTGGCTGTCTGAAAATAGGAGTTTCTCCCACAAAAGTTGGAGCTTTCAGGAGGGTGATGTGTGAGTTTCTGAGTACAGGGGTGAAATTGTGTCATGTTCCAATAATTTATTTTCTCCTGTTGCATGGTACTTGCATGCACCTACCTGTTTTCAGTAGAGTGTTTCATGTGCCCATGAATATGATCCTGTTTTTAGGGTCAGGTCTTCTGCGCTAATACCTAGTCTGAGTATGATGGACCATGGTTGCACACAAGAGAAAGAACTGAGACTTGGCTCTGTCACCCATGATGCGGAGCTGGAAATACGAATCTGGGTAAAAAATGCTTCTTTCATCATCATGTGTGCTTAGAGCATCTTGCTGGGCGAGATCGAATGCTGGATATGAATTCTGTGTGTCTCTCCAGATCTGCCTAAGTTTTATGTCACGCTCACCTTTGTGTTTTCCACCTTGGGCTACCTTTGACCAAAGGTGAGCCAGAGTTTGTGTTGCAGGGATACCAGCTCCTCCCAGGCACAAATTGGCATGATTAAGGTACCGATTGATAGGAGAAGGCACAAATCACTAGGAGAACCCCTCTCCTCTGTATCCCAGCACATCCCAGCAGGCAGAGATGCTTACCCTTGTTGGAGGGTCCCTGTGGCTCTGTGGCTGCAGATGAGTGGTTCTCCCTGCATGGAGACATCCTGCTCTTCCTCAGGGCAAATGCCTGGAAGGGCACAGGATGCTGGAGGACACTTCCTCGGCCAGCCCTTGTGCTTTGCAAGCCCATCAGGGCTCAGTATTGATCCTTCCCAGCTGTCTCCCTGTCACTGCTATCCGTACATTGTCTCTTGCCGCTCCCTACCCCTCTTCTTCCCTCATGGGCTTCATTTCCTAACGCTGTCCTTGACAGCGGAACAAATCCCTTTTCACGGGACCATCGCTTCTCGGCCCATTGTCCTTCGCCCCCGCTGCCACCGTGCAAAATCCCCCTTCCTGGTCTGTTCCTCTGGAATGACAGCCACCATCTCAGTGGGGTGGACAGCCCCTGAAATCCCTCTGGGCAAGGTTCCCTGCCCTGTAAGGGAGCAAAGTGGGGTCTTAAAAGTATAAGAGGCAAGGGCGATTCTTGGAGAATCCATTGTTTGGATGCAATTGATCTCTTTGGGAGGTGCAGGATGTTGTGCTTCAGAGCTCCTTGGATGAACCTGGAGCCTGTGTGTCCAAGGACTCCTTCCCTCCTGCCTGGGGCCAGTGGGGCCATGCTATAAGTTGATTTTTCACTGCGTAGCATCGCCCAAGGTGGCTAAGCTGGAAGAGGAAGGTGGGGATTTTTTATTTGCTGTTGAAAGCTCAGGGAGGCTTTTGGCTGGAAAAATTTGTAAAGGAGCGAGAAACAGGTTAAGGGACCTGAAGGCAGTTTTCAGCTGCAGCACCTTTTTTTATTTGAGTCAGTGTTGTCATTTCTTGCCTCCAACCCCTGCCATCGTAAAATCATAGGGATGCTTTTGTTGGAAAAATTTCTGCTTGGAATTTGCTGGCCCTGCTAAGTCTTCAATTCTGGAAAAATGCGTCTTAGCTATGAAAAGGGTTATTAACCCCTGCAGTGATTTATCTAAACGGGAAGAGGGAAATGTTTGCAGAGGCATCCATGGGGGTGATTTAGATGAATCATGGGTGCTGCTAGTGGAAGTGGGCATTTGTTGAAGAACAACCCCAGAACTCCTGCCTGATTATTTCTTTGTTGAGCCTTGATTGGAACTGCCCTACAACATGCTTCTGGGCATTTTTCTGGCATCTTTTCCATTTCTGGTCTTGGAGAGTCAGCAAGAGAGGAGGGAATGTCAGCTGTGCTCTGTGTATCGGGTGTGCAGGACCCCAGCCCTGTGCTGTGTGCTGGGGAGGGGGATGACAATCTCCTTTCCCCTTACAGTCCCCTTTCTGTAGGCTCCTGCAAGGGCTGAAGGAGAGGAAGAGGCTCACATGGGATTCAGCCAGGCCAAGGCCTGAATTGCCCCATGGAGATGCTGAACTCCAGGTCTTGGCTGCAGGGTTTGCTCACCTGAACAGTGTCCTTGAACCCAGCCATCATCTTGGCTTGGGTGCTTGTGGACCCTGCAGTGGTGGGATGGCTCAGGCTCTTGTTTCTGGAGTCCCACCTATGCCGAAGGGGTGACCAGCTGGGTTGGTGATGGGGAACTGAAATCCTGAATTTTTTCTATCTTGGCATCTCTGCTGCCCGGCAGCTTGCAGGAATGGTATTGAGCAGATCCTTTCAAACAGCGCTGTGGGTGTGGGCGCTTGGTTAGGGAGTCATTAAGTGTTTGAATCTTCTTGATGGCTGCTCAGGTGGATGCTGCTCCTTCCCTCTGCACCCGTAATTATGAGAGGCCGAGAGAGCAACCTCAATGGACTGGCGTAAAAGTTTAATGAAGCTTAAAGTCTTGTAGATTGGGCTCTTGAGTCTGAACTTGTTTCAGCTCTGGATCTAGGAAGGAGGGTTAACCAGAAAGGAGGAGAGGCTTTCTGCATGCATTACCTCAAGGACATTAAACCTTATGTTGATGGGAGGAGCTGTTACGGACATGGATTAGGAAGAAGTAGTGAAAGAAGACATCAGAGATGGGTGAAGGGCCCTGCGTGGTGAATGTAGTTCCAGGTGAGATGGGAGTGAGACAGCTGCCCATGACAGGGACAAAGTTTTCTGGCCCCTGCTGTGCCAGATGCCCTGTGCAGCCCCAAACCCAGGCAGTGCAGGTGAGTGGGTGCTGGGATGCAGCAGGACCTGGGTGGCTCACCTGCTCTGTCTGGTGTCACTCGCTTCTTGCAGCTCCTGTGGGAGATGCTCTGGGCTGGGGAGGTTGTTGGGATGCTGGTGTGTGGCACACAACAAGCTCCATGGCATTGTTTTGTTTCTCCATGGCCAACCAGGTTCAGAGGCACTGATGTCACCTGTCCTTATCCTGACAGGAGGACATGAAGTGATGAATCTGGTTTGCTAAACCAGAGGCCCAAATCCACTCTCAAATCCCAGCTCTGCTGGGATGGCCCATCCCCATTCTCCAGAGGAAGTGGGTTTTCCTGCCAATAATGTCTTTATGCTATTTCCAACCACATAACAAAACATCCCAGGAACTCCCTGAATCCTTGGCTTTTAAAGTAATTATACCCCCACCTTGAACTGATTTATTCTTGCCTGTTTTGGCACTTCTGTCTCCAAGCATCAGCCGTGATCCTTCCCTCCCCGGCCTGATGCCTGCAGAGCACCATTCTCAGGCAGAGCAGCCTCACCTTGGGGTGATGCTTTGCAGGTCTCCTTCGTCAGCCAAGCACGTGTTATCAGGCACGTTGTGGGTGAAAGGTGCTGATGAAATGACACCCAAATCTACGCATTTCCTTTTATTTCCCTTGTGCTGGAAAAGTGCAGCAAAAGTCAACCAACAATGCATCTTGCCGAAGCTGCATTTTTTTTTCCATGAGGATTAGTGGTTCAAGAGCGGGGATTTTCAAATTGACAAGCCCTTGGCAGAGAAATAATTACAGGCTTTTTTATCCTTTGTATTTCCTGAGTAGTTCTAAATAACTTTTTCCCTTGAGGCATTTTTTAAGTCTAAAATACGGGGAAAAAAACGTGAATTTCCTTAGTGTCCTTGAAAATATGCAAGATGTTTGTGGAGAACATTTAAGTTTCAGCTATAAGGTTTTCTGTGTGCGTTTTTCGCTTTAACCACGTCCAATCAACCAAAGTTTCTTGGCTGGTGATGCTTCAGAAACGGATCTTAGGAATGGGAGATGGAGGGAGATAGATGTGATCACTTCTTGGCCATTTCAGGAATGCAAGCTTTGCCTCTCCAGTATATTCCCCAGGGTTTTTACCCTGCTCCTTGCTGTAAGAGAAGATTTCTGGGGCTAGTGGAGTGAGTTTTCCTTGTCAATGTCTATTATTTGATTCCTCTGAGTTGCCATGTGTCCCTCTGGGAATCCATGGCCATCCCCCTTTCCTCAGCATCCTGCAGCATTTCCAGGGGCTGCAGAGCCCAGCGGGGCTCATCTAGCCCTATCCTCTGCTGGGTCCTCTCCTTGCCTATGCCTCCATCGTGAATGCTTTGTCCAGTCTTTTTAATTTAAAAAACAGACAGTGTGATGTGAAAAAAACCTCCTGGGGGCAGCTGAGGGCAGCTCCAAGACATGCATGAGCTTGTGCCTTTTATCCCTGGAAAAATTCACCTCCTGTAAGTTTCCATGGAAGCTTTTAGCATGGTACCCTAATTTTCTGAGCACCTCTGTGCTGCACCATGTTTTATAATGCCTCTTTCCCATCCCAGGGCTCTTTTTACCCCTGCTCTTTTGCCCCACCCCCGAGAAGAGCCCTCTGGAGGATGCTGTCCCAATTCTCAGCTATTCCATGCCTGACCAGGGAGAGAGGTATCCATTCATCCCTAATACTAAGCACTGCTTGTGATGTATGGGGGGACCTGGGAGGACCCACTGGCGTTTGCACTCACTGCAGTATCACAAGGCAGTGCTGGGGCTGCCTTATGGCATCTGCTGTCAGGGCAGTGCCGGGGTGCTCCCCTGGGATTGTCGGTGCAATATTCCTGCTATGGGCAGAGAAGGGGGCCAGGCTGCTGTTAATAACAGCATTGCTCTACCTTGGCTTTATTAAGCGAGGGAAGCCTCCTTTCCTTACACCCCAGGCATGTCTGGGTCTGGGCTTTAGGGTGAGAGGGAAGGAGGAGGGGGCAGAGAGGGAGGAGTGTTTGAAGTCATTAGAGATGCTTGGTGGAGAGGGGGGAATTGCCAAGATGGGTGGCTGTGTCATCTTGATGAGGACCCTCTGCAAAACCCCACTGTGGGCTCTGCCCAACCCATCCCACTCCTCCCAGCCCCTCATCTCCCTTGGGGCTATGGCATTTAGTGAGTGGGGTGGTGAATGCCTTGCTTTCCCCATTCCCCCCTCTGCTGAAGATCCTTTTAGGGTACTTAAATTCTGGTTGAGCTTGTGAGGAGGCCACAAGGTAGCTCCAGGGCTCACAAAGTCTCTTGTGCCCTGCTGATGTGGTGGGTGACTCTGCAGGGGAATATATGGTGCCAGGAGTGGGGACCTGCCTGTCCTGTCTCTCTGCTGCCTCAGCCATCATTTCTCAGGAGAAGGGTTTTTTTTTCTCAGCTTCCCCTGTCCAGACACTGCGAATCCCACTAAAACTTTTGACTGGAGCAGGGATTACATGCTCAGGTTTCAGCCCTTGTCTGCAAGTGGTATAAACTTTCTGCTGGAGCTCAAATGACATTTTGTGGGAGATAGGAGAGTATTAAGTGTTGGTCCTTGCAGATAAAAATAGCTGCTGGTCCGACGACGTTTTCTGTTGTCTTGTTACTGCTCTATTGCCTCCACACTGGTGCTCCCAACCTGGGCTTTTCTCATCATCAGGTGCAGGGGGCACCCAAAGCCCCATCCAACCTGCTCCTGCTCTGAGCATCCTCACCTGCCTCACCAGCAACACTGCGGCCAGGATGGAGGTGGACCCTGGATGTAGGTTTGAGGCCAAACTTGGATGGGAGCAGCAGGTCCTGGGTTTGTGTTCCCAGGGGCTGGAAGGAAACACCAAACCCAGGATCCCTCTGCCCCTGAAATCAAGAGTCCAGCAAACCTCACTGCTAGAGTGGGAGCTCTCCTGGTTAAGGAGTCCGCATGTGCGCACACGTGGCCGCCTGTCTGTTTTTCCCGTTGCTGTGTTTCCAAGCTGATGTTTTTATCCTGAGGTTATAGCCAGAATTGGCTCAGGGCCCTTCAGCAGCATCGGCAGAGCTGACTCTTGCCGCTCCAGAAATGTGGGGCTGGGGCTGGGTGAAAGGAAAGGGAAGGAGAGGAGGAGGAGGAGGAGGGAGCAGCAGGCTCTGGCTTGCTGTTTAACTGTGACCAGATCTGCTGCTGAGAGAGGCTCTCCTGCCCTGCCTGCCCTGCATCATTTCCCAGCTCTGTGTTGGAGCAGCATCCACCCGCTCCATCTCCGAAAACGGCCTGTGTGGCTCTGGAAGAGCTCGTGTATGGCTGGTAGGATGGCAGCAGGGACAATTTCTCCTCCTGTTGAGCCTCTCTTCCTCATGGCTGGGCCAGGACGTCCCCTGGTATTGGACTCTTATGGACTGGGCATCCTTTGAGGGTGCCTTCATTCCATCCGCTCGTTCTTCTGAGTGATGATGCTCTCATCACTCACCTCAAGGATCTCTTCATGGGGAGAGCTGCATAGTCAGGCTGGCTTCAATGCAAATTTTTAATTGCAGCCCTTAAATACCTTTCTCAAACAAGTGAAAGCATTTGGGAGCAGCATCTTTTCCACATTCCCTTTGCTCTCTGGCTCAAGGCCCACCTGCTCCTGGGGGATTTATTATCTTGCCTGGTGTCATCCATCAGCTGAAGCATCTCTCCCACCAGAAGTAAGGAACAAGGTCCTCCTTGTGTGTCTGGAGTCAAACCAATGCGATGGCGCTTGGCCACTTACAGTAGTGGGCGATTACTGAGCCCCTGCCAGGAATTCTTTCAGTGGGATCGGGAACGCTCTCGGGTGTTAAATTTGTCCTGCAGCGTGTAACCTCTAAGCAGAGCCCGCCGTGTTTTGTAACGGGTCATATGATGCTGGCAATGGCAGCCGCCTGCCCTGCACTTCAAGGTCAGTGCTGAGCTTGGGGCCACAGGGGCAGCTCCTGGCTGCAGCCCTTCCTGGCTTCTGTGCCTCTCATGGGCTCTGCTCCCTCCTGGGGCAAAGCCTCTGTCACCTCAGGAACTCAGGCTTGGAGCTGGAGGCTGTTTTCTCTCATTTGGTGAGGCTGCAGTCTGCGTCTCAGGATGTCTCCTTGCAGGGTGTGCTCCTGGGATGCAAACCCTGCCTGTGTCTCGTGTGCCCCCAACACTGTCTCTACATCTGCAAACCACTGCCCTTAGCCAGAACCTGGGCAGGTGCAGCTCATCCCTTGAGAGTTTTGCAGCATCATGCCAAAGACAGGACCTGCCAGTATATGCCTTGCTCTCCCTGCCTCAAAACATGTCCCAGTAAGGAATTCATCTTGTATCCCTGAAGCTGAGGGAACTCCTGAGTAGAGGAGGGTCTGGCAGAGGTGAGGAGTGCAGGTCTGTGTCATGATGGATAACCAGTGATGCTGCTGCCTGCTCTGTCCCTTGGCTTTCAGCCCCCCACAGGAAAGCACATCCTTCCCTATGGGAAGAGTCTCACATGGTCTTTATCAATAAATAGGCCCATCACTGTATCAAGGAATTAGAAGGGACTGTTCGGACAGGCTGTTAAGTAAGAATTAAAGGTTTAAAATATTAATGGGCAATTGGCCCTCACCAATTCTCTTGTTACATGAATGTTTCATTTATAATTTGGACCCAAGCTGGGAAGTGCTGAGAGATGCTCAGGCTGCAGCCTGCACACTGGGGTTAACATGGTGCTCTCTCCTGCCAGAAAATAATAAAAGCCAGGGACTGTCTAGGGATTGTGCATGAAGGATTAGGAAGAGGATATGCACAGGCCTGTCTGCAGCTGGTTGAAGTCTAGTGCAGAGGGGTGAGCTTGGAAATCATTGCTTTCTGATGGCTGTGAGGGGGCCAGCATGGAAAGGGATGTCTCCTAAAACCTGGGGAGCTCCACAGCCGACTGATGCTTTTAGTGGAAGGCAGCGAGTTGATCCTCACTCCCTGAGAGACATCTGTGCTGGTCAGGAAGGAGGAAGCCCCATGGGGTGGATGCTTTTGCCTCTGCTTTTCAGGTGTTGCAGTTGTTCAGCATGAGTGGAGGATGCTGAGCTCAAGGGATTGGTTTTTTTGATGTAAGTGGAACATGCTGGACTCAGGGGAGCAGAATTTGGGGGTTTTTGTGTATGAGTGGAGCTTGCTGGGATCTGGGAAGCAGGGTTTTTGGTGTAAGTGGAAGATGCTGGTTCCAGGGACTGGGTTTTCAGTGTGATCAGAGAATGTTGGGCTCTGGGGAGCAGGTTTTTTTGGTGTGAATAGACTTTGTTAGACTCCAGGGACTGGGTTTTTGGTGTGAGCAGAGGATGTTGAGCTCCAGGGACCAAGGTTTTCCACCTTTCTATCAGATCCATGGATTCTGCTGGGATCCTGGCTTCATCCACAGCATTATCTGTGGCTTTTTGGCTTTTGAAGCTGCAAGTCCCAAAGTCAGGGAATTCAGTTAAGTCCTTGCCTACCTTCACTGCCAGAGAGCAAAAAGCCGGAAGGTGCTCAGGTCTTGTGTTTGTTTGACTTTGATGCTGGCAGTGCTGTTCCCTGATGTCATCACCTCGAGCTGGCTCAGGAAGCTGGAGTCACAGCTCTTCAGGTTAGAGGGAGCATGAAGATTTCCCAGCATCAGGTATCTACCATTAAGGATTTACCTTTGCAACCACCACGCTCGTGGAAGGTGCCTGCTGAGATGGAGGCATCGGAATTCCCCAGGGCAAGTCAGAGCTTTATGGCCCTCGCCCAAGACAAGCACTGGTTGCTTTTGTGGCAACTATTAATTGCTTCCTGAATTTAAAAAGCATAAGCAAACTCTCTTGCTGGGGAACGAGTTACCTGGCGCGTAAATGCTTTGCCGTTAATGCCTGGCTGACCCTGACGATGATGTGAGGACCAGAAGAGCTTTCAAAGAATTTACCAGAAACCATTTCAAGGAAGGTTGTGTGTTGTAAATCCTGAAGTAATGGGATGGAGGGAATTAGGTTAGATCATAGTTTGCAGAAACCGGGCACGATTCCCTGTCGAGGGCCTTGAGATCGTCGGAGCAGCGTGGTGACGGGAGGCCCCCACATGTCCTTATCCCAGCGACCGATGAGTGAGTTTACAACCTGGAAAATGAGATTATTGGAGGGTTTGTTTCACATGTGACACTGGGGAGAAAAATGGGGTCCTGTTACGTCCAAAGGTGCATTCTAAAGCTGCAGGGGTCCCTGGAGGAGCAGCCCAGGATGGGGGTGTTCATGCTGGGTCAAGGATGCCTATTGCACCCAGCACCCATTGCAGCAGCACTGGGGTGCCTTGCAGCCTTTTGTGAGGGTGTCTTGGGTGGTCCTGTGCCTCTGCTGAGCTCACCCCAGCTCAGGGAGATGCTTCACAAAGATATCTAACTGTTAGAGCAAGGGAGGTGGTGTCTATCTTGCTTTCACAATCTGCCCTGGTGTATAATCCATCTCTCTGCTCCTGCCATGAGCTGTCCTGAAGCTGTTTGCAGGTTTCTGGGAGGTCCCAGCCCCTCCTTGCCAACTCCCCAGCTCGGGGATGGGGCTGCTGAGCTATTTCACAGGGAGATGCTGGCGTGTGGGGCTGTTTGCTGCCTCCCCCCTCCAGCAACACCTTTCATTTGCTTGCTACCTCTGCTGCTTTGCTCTTCCTCAGCTCCCCCTGCACTGGAGGGATGGGGCCTGGCCAGCTTTAGGGATGCCAATGGCTTTTTTTTTTGGCTCTGCAAACAGTGTTAAACTGCTCTCATTTGAAAGGGCAGATGTGGGAAAGGAACTGTTTTGCCTGCAGCAAAAAAGTATTTCCCAAATCCAATATCTATGCAATGAGGCTACCGTGATGGGAATTACACATCCTTCCATGGGGCAGTGCTTGCAGGGAAAGCAGTCAGAGGCCAGGCTGCCTCGAGTCCTAATAATAGTCTTGCTGGCTGCCTGGGGCAAGGCACTATGGCTTGAAAGATCAAATCTAGTGGCTGATATTCGTCTGCCTGTTAATGTTGCTGTAGCAGATCCCATCCCACTTGTCCATGTGTTGTGGAATTGCCTGGCACGTGCACGGGTTGATGATGTTTTCAGGATGCCAGTGCTTGACACTGGGGAAGGTGTAAGTCTAAATTAGCATTGGGGTGTGTGTTTTTGCATTTCACTCTTTCCAGCAGAAGGACAGAGTTCAAAGGTGTTCTGGCCTTCCTGGAATAGGAAATGGCAGGATCCACCCTGGAGCCTTTTCTCCTCTTACCCAGAAGGGTCCCACCCCAGCCGGGAAGCCGTGTGTTCAGCTGGGTGTGGAAATGGGGATGGAAAAGTCTATGTGAGGGCCGTGCTCCACTTCTACTGCTGGTCTTTCCTCTTGAGCACATGAGGTTGTGTTTGATCTGGGTCTGAGCTTGGGGTTTGTTTTTATTCTCTGTTTAAAAGGGGGAAAAGAAATTCAAGAGGCCCCAGCAAGATGGGCTTGGAGCAGGATGGCTCTCCCTCCACTGAGCAGGCGTTGGCATCCAATTTTCTCTCTCACTTTGTTAAATGGACCTGTGAACCTGTTGCAAAGCTAAGATTGCAGAGGTGAACGCCACATGGCCAGATTGCAGGGTCTTGCGTAACCCAGTGCTGCTGGGCTTCTCCCCACAGTTTTCCTGTGAGGTCCCAGCTTCACCTTTTCACCACTGAGAAACTCCCCAGGGCGGCACAACTGGCCCTGGGGGACTGGGTTTTCTTTTGGAAACAGGTTTTAATCAGCCTTATGGATGCTTTCTGTGATACGAAGTTAGAGGTGGGAATTACTTTGTGATGGTCACAAACCTATTTTGAAAGCAGTCCCTTCCTTTCTCCCTCTCAGGAGGTGGTTTGGAGGGACCTTTCCATGCTAGCAACACACAGGTCACTCTTGACATTCACTACCCCAGGAGACATCAGCTCACAAGGTATTCAACAGGTGACATCAGTAGGCTTCAGCAGTAGCACTGTGGAACTAAGCAGGGAGAATCTGTCAGCAGTTGGTTCCCTACCCAAGGGCTGTGTGTTGCTTTGATTTGGACTCTATCCGTGCTCAGATGGTTTTCCTCCTGGTAAATTCCTTCCCCACAGGCTTTCACAGGGACCGAGGCTGGCTTTGGCTTTTTGCCTGCTCATACACAGCCTTGTGGCCTGAGGTGGTGATGTCACCGCTGTGTTTCAGCTTTGTGTGAGTCGTTTTCCACCTCTGCATCCCACAGAGGACTTGAAGGCACAGAGGAGTCACCTGAGGAGGGCAGATGCTGTAGAAATCAAGGCATGGTGGCCTGGTGTGCCATGTCCATCACTGTGTCCAACCACCCAGAGAGTCACATCCCTGCCTGGCTTTGGTGATCTCCGGTCCTAGAGGCAGAGAGTGCCAGGTGTGAATTGTTTTCTGGGAACAGGGACAGGGAAATACAATATCCATGTTTGCAAGCCAGTGGAGACATCTCTGGAGGGAGGAGGTGTGGAGGTGCTTGGCATGCAGCTTGTGGAGGGGCTGGGGTGAGTTTTGGGGGCTTGGGGTCCCCTTTGCAGGGATGCTGCTGGTAGAGGCTGTTTTTATCTGGTGTTTTCCATTCCTTGGCTCAGCAGTGGAAGGTGAAGGGTTCCCCTGCCTGCCTTGGCTGTCAGCAGGGCTGTGCAGGCGGGACATGGGAAGGGAAGGAGAAGAGGATAACGCCCCAGCCGTGGGCCCTGGCCATTTCTGGACGAGTAGGTCATCTGGGTGTGGGAGGGGGGCTGGTGTCCAAGCCAGCCCAGAGAGGCTGGGATTGGGTGTATGTGTGATTTGGGGGAAAGTGAGAAGGGATTTCTTAGGCGAGAGGAATGCAAGTTTCCTCCTTCACATATGTCTCCTGTTCTTCCAGTTTGCAACAAAAGTCATCAAATTGCCCAAGACCTGGCAGCAAGGGACAGCCCGAGAGCAGCTCACAAATCATGGGAAAGCTTCTCCCCTCCTCCCTGCCTGCCTCCAAATACTCAAGCATCAGGAACCACTTCAGTTCCCCTTTGGGCAATAAAATTCTTGCCCCTTCCCAATGTGGGGCAGCTGCACAGCCCAGAGCTCCTGCATGCTGAAGCACTGGTCCTGGTGGGTTAGAATTTGGGGTTTCCTTTGAACTAGTTGTACTTTTAAACAAAAAAACACTCTAGAGAAAGGCTGGAGTGCTCAGACATCTGGGGTGACAGCAGCTGTTTGGAGGAGATGCTGTGACATGGCTGGTGTGACTTTCATTGTCCTAAGTGGTGGGGACAAGTGACAGTGACTCAGGTCCTGCTTGGTCTGCCTGGCTTGTCACGCACTGGGAGAGGAGACAGGGACTTCCACGGATGTCCATCTGGGGAGCACCAGGGTTTGGGGGTGTAGGGCTCCAGATGAGAGGCAAAGGAGCAGATGTCTCAGGATGAAGGGTATTTTAATGCGCCCAGCCCTTTCCTGCAGTTCTGCTGGCTGCTCTTTTTTGTTTGGCAGAAGAATCTGTTGGTGCAGCAGAGCTGCAAAGATCAGTCGAGCCTGTGAGAGCCCTCCTCTTCACCCTCTGCATCCTGGGGATGGGCAAAGTCCCTCCTGCCACGGGAATGGGGAGATGAGGATTGTTGCTGGAGGGGTGCTTCATGCAGTTTTCTCTTATCTCTCCTGGGACTCCAGGAGCAGTGTGAGAGAGGCTGCCACCCCACAATCCTCCCCACTATGAGTGCTTGCGTCCTGCCTGGTTTTGCATCCACGTGGTTTGCACCAGGAGGTGCAGGTCCATGAGGATCACTGTAAGAAAGGCACTCTGGTTACCTCGTTTTGGTCATTTGAGTAATTACAGGATTTTCTTACAAGAAAACAGTTCTATTCATTTTACTATTCAATGTAGACTGGCAGTGATACCAGGACTGGAATCACCAGGGTGTCGTACCCTCAGGACCTGCATCCCATGTCCTATGAGACAGTCATGGGGCAGTTTTCACCAGGTGGTCTGGGGGCTTATGTGATGGAGGAGACAAGAGGGGCTTCAGCATGATGGAGGACAGGGGCATCTGGCATGTCATGCTGGTCGAGACAGGGTGTGCAGTGAGTGCTGGTGGCACTGTGAGGCTCTGCAGAGGAGGAGAGGAATTGCTTCTATGTAATTCCTTCTAAGCTGGAGTGTGGGGGTCTTCTTTAGGAGCATGTATGCAGCCATTAGCTCTGCACACTGACTGCTGTCCCCCTGCCTTGCCCACCCGGGGAGAAAGTGACAGCTCTGCTGCCTCTCACCTTCCCGTGTGTGGCCCACCCACCTGGGAGCCAGGATGGAGCTGCAGCTCGGAGGGGAGATGTTTGTGCAGTGGGGCTTCCCAAGCCCAGGTGAGGGGAAACAGCTCCAGGTGAAGTCAAGTTTCATTTAGTGGTTCTACTTGGGATATTATTTTTTCCTAGAAGAAAAGTCCACCCCAGCAGGATGCCCTGCCAGCATGAGGTGCTGGTCCTTCTCCCACTGCCTGGGGAAGCCATGCAGGCTGCCCTGCTCCAGCCCCAGGACCTGGCTCGCAGGGAAGCCGGGGGCTGCCTTCCCTCGTGGGCCCGACATGCTGCTCCCACACCACACTCTTTCTGCTTCCCTGCTCCTACCTTCCTCCTCCTCCTCCCTTAGCATCTGCTCCGGATGTTTTTCCCTGAACTGCAGAAGCTGCATTTTTCCAAGCTGAATTTCCTTTGTTATATTTTTTTCATCTCTCCAGGGTCCCCTTCAGATTGCTTTGCTCCCTTCCATCCTCTCCAGTTTATTATCTTCTATGAATGTTATTAACATGCTAATTAGTCCCTAATTGCAATTGCCAATGAAGATGTCAGATAGGGCTGATGCTAACCCTGATCCTTCACAGTACTAACCCTGATCCTTCACTGTTTTTCCTCTGAATCCCGTGTATTCCTCTGTACCTCTCCCATCATCTTGGTTGTGTTACCTGGTTTGGTTTCACAGAGGGATACTCATGCGTGTGTGAGTGAGATTGCTCCCCTAGGAAAGACTTGCTGACACCCAGCATAGGGTGCTTTATAAACTCCCCAGGGCCAGCCTGGTGTTGAGTGCAGCTCTGAGAGACACTTTCTAGCTGGTCCCAAGGTTTTGTCATGTCAAAGGCAGGGTCATGACTGGCTCTCCATGATGGCCCCCTTGAGAGGCAGAAGGGAAAGGATTTTGGGAAGTTGAAGAGTGGCATTTGCCATCCCGCCTATACACTCAATCCTCTGGCTGCTCAGGCACTGTGCAAAGGTCTTCCATGCCCACAAATAGGCAGAGAGGTAGGCAAAGAGATGGGGAGATGGGATGAGGACAGGCGGGGAGCCAGCCCAGGCCGGCATCTGGAGCTCTCATTGCCTTTTTGCATGCAAGACGTGCAGTTTTTTCCGGCCTTGCTGTTCTCAGCAGGCAAGGTTTGCCCCCGCAGAGCCTATTTTTGAATACAAAACCCCCTGATTACCTCTTGGAGGTGCTGCAGAGAGCTGGTGCTGCCTTGTGGCGAGGTGTCCTGGCTCTGCGTGGGACATGGAGCCACGTGCTCTGAATAGCTCTGTGCAGACGTGGCCTACGGAGATGAAATGTGGCTCTTGACCGATTGCGAATAAATCAGGGTCAGGAGCTTGAATGCTGGCCAAGAAACCCAAAGGGATAAAATATAGCCTCTCTACAGATTGTTAGCAAACAGCACGTGGGCTGAGATCTGCTAGATAAATTTATGCACTGTGAATTGTTCACCCAGCTGTAGTGGAGGGATGGATGGACCAACAGAGAACTAATAACCATATGTGGTGGACATGCCTTCGGTGCTGACCTTTAGAGGGTTCAGCAAGGCTGGGAGGTGGCACAGTGACGTCTTCTTAGGATGCCACCATGAGGGAATGGGGCACATGTGTTGCTGGATGCGAGGGAGGGGGATTCAGACTGCCTCTGCTCTGTGCATCCAGGAGACAGGCTGGCAAAACAAATTACTGCTTCTGACCTTGGTTTTCCCATCATGTCCTTTGACATGGATTGAGGATAAATACCAGGCTTTTTGCCTTTGCTTGGTTGTTTCCAAACTCATGAGACTTGCCAGCCTGAGAGCTCCCATTCCTGGTGCAGCCCCGGGAGATCAGTTTAAAACGGGAGGTGGTTTTAGGGAAAAAGTGAAAAAGTGGGATTCTTACCCAATTCCAGGCTGTGGGCACAGGATCTCCAGCACCCACTGTCACCCATTTCAGGTGAAATGCTGGGAGCTGGCAGCACTGCCCTACCCATGGGGGCTGCTTCCTCTCACTCGCCCCGAGTTCCTTGTAGCTACAAAGGGGAACATTGACTTCACATTGAGATGAAACATCTTGGTGGCAGAACCAGCTCCAGGCAGGCTGACTTAATGAGACTTCGGGCTCAATGCAGCTGCTTTAAACCGGAGAGATGGGCCTGAGCCCAAAACACGGAGCCAAACAGCCTCATACTTGTCCAAGTTGAAGAGGAGCATGAGTGGTTTGTGGCTGGTCTCTCCTTTCTCTAACCAGGCATCTGCTTCCCGCCCTCCGCCCCAGGACGCTGGATGTGTGCATTCTGTCAGCAGATGGGACTGGCGCATACATGTATGTCAGCATCTTATATATCCACAGCTCTGTCCTGGCCTTAGCCCAGCTTGCAGGGATGACCTGACCCCCTGTGGGTACCAGGCCCTGCACCCTGGTCTGGTTATAGGAGGGCCACTGCTCTGTGCTCTTGTCTCATTTTACCCTAGCACTGCACGGGGAACCTGAATTTGCCCAGCTGTGATTCAGAGAAATGGGGGGGAAAAAGTATCCCCGTTTTGGGGGAAAAAGCATTTCTCTCCGATGCTGGGCCAGTCCTGCACTCCGGGGCTGGCTGGCAATCTGCCTTTCCTGGGCTGCAGGGGATGTCAAGGGGGATGTGAATTTACCCTGTTTTCTGGGATTTGCAGCACTGTTTTAAGGGTGAGACCTGGGAAAAGAGGTTTTTTCAAGTCTGGGCATCCCCGGCAGCCTGGGAATCCTCACTGGGATGGACCAGTGTCTGGCTATGTCCAGCATCTCTCCTGCACTGCTGCAGCAGGGTAATCCCCGCTCTGGCCCTGGCAGGCTGCAGACAGGCTGGCTAATCCATGGCCTGCCTCCGTGGCTAATCCGTCAGCTCCCCCTTGCCACACCCCCTGCACTCCCTATGCCTTTGCCTTGGGCTGTGACTTTTGACACAGGCAGGACGCATTTAACAGTGTGCTCTGAACGCTTTGCAAGTGGCCACCGGTGGGTTGTGAGCCATGGGGCTGTGTCACAGCTCCTGCTGGAGTGACACCAGAGTTGGCATTGCCATCCCAGCCAGTGCCGGGGACCCCTGTCCCAGTGGCAGCTGGCAGAAGATGAGAGTCACCAAAGGCTGCGTGTGAGGGTGAAGGATCCCCACCGTGCCTCACACCGCTGTGCAATTCAGTCACCTCATTTGTTCTTTTTACATTTGTTTAGACTTCATCAGAGCAAAACACAGCAAGTTTTTAATGCTGACTGTTTTATCCACCAGGGTGTCTTTCCTTTCTCCCTGTGGTGGTTGTGGATTTTTACAAAACCTTTGAAGGAAGCCACAGATAAAACCTGGAGCAGTGAAATCAGTGTGACAAAGTGTGACAAGGTGTTTGGGTTGGATGTGCCTGTTGCTTTTGGTGGGGCAGCTCAGAAAAGCCCAGCACTGCACAGGCAAACCCTACAGATATTGTGAGGGAAAACCTTTATTTTTAATTTTTTTATTTAAAGGATGTGATTCAGCAAGAACCAGGCAGCATGGTCAGTTGGTCAGATCTAACCTCCTGCCTGGACACATTTCTGGTTGCTGTGGGTGGAATTTGTGACGTTGCCACTCTGTGGACTCCCATCCCACTGGCACCTCCACTTGCTGGGAGAGCCTTCTCCCGAATGAAGGCGTTGGGATATCTTCTGCGAGGGGTTCGCAGCTAATTGGTACAATCAATATTTGTTTTGCAAATGAAATTGGAGGGAAAGAGGGATTGAGAGCGCCAGAAATTCAATTGACCTGTAAAAACAGATACAGTGTAAAGGGAATCCCTCCCCTGCCAAGCAAATATTTAGAAAGGAGAAGCAATAAAATGAATAAGCAACAAAGTAATATCCTGCCTCCACGGCTGCGGGAGGCTGCTGGGAAGGGCTGCTGCCCCTGATGCTGCGATAAGTCTGAGCAGACAAGTGGCAGGAACCTGTTTCCTAGAGAAAGCATGTTTGCTTTTGCCATCTAATTCATCAAAAGGTCATCCTGCTGCCTTGACAGCACTGGGACCTGTTTCAGGTAGCCTGGCAAGCTGGGCACTGTCCCCGTACCGCTGCAACCATGACTGTGCTATAAACCCAGTTGGTGGCACAGGGGATAGAGGTGTCCTTGCACCCTTGTCTCCTCTTGTAGGGGTCTCTTCTCTTTGCTGCCACGTCACTGCTCAGCCTTCTCTGGTGCCTCAGTGATGAGAACACACTGGGGAGGGTTGTGGGTGCTGTGGGGTGTGAGGGGTGCGTGGGATAGAGCATCAATAGTTCCAGCCTGGAAGGACTTTCCAGTGTGTTGCCGCTCAGCCTCAGCACTCCTTGGTGTGAAAATCAAAATGGTAAAGGGAAAAAAAAAAAGAAAATATATGTTTTTAGATCAAAAAGCTCCAGAAGAATGTTTTGGCTAGGGAGTGGTGAGATGGCATCCAGCAAGGGCCTTGGCTGGATGGAGCAAAGCACCCGAGTCCCTCTTTGCCAGATGGCTCAGCATCCCTGGGCACAGCCCTTCAGTACCCATGTGGCTTGAACTTAGGCTCATGGCTGAATTTAAAAGTCTCTGTGGAAAGCTAAGATTTTTCAGAAAAAAATACCTAATGCACATATACATTTGTGCATGTATATATATACACACACATATATGTATTAAATAGAGAAAATAGAACAAAGGAAAATAATTTTATGGGGAAGCTCTTAATCGGCTCCAGTGCTGAGCATCTTTAGGCCACTTTGGAGCCTTTTGAGCATCTTTCCCCTGTGATGGATATTGACCCCTCTGACTGGTGTCAGGATCTGAGGCTTCTTATCATTTACTGGCATCAGTTAGAGCCTTTGCTGGGGGCTACTGGAATCACCTTGAAATGCATTCACTACACAGAAATCAAAAAGGGGTTTGGATTTGCACTGGTGTATTACTGAATTTTCAAGAGAACATTGTGAACTAAAAATGTGAGCTTCCTCAGACTGAAGAGGAAAAAGCTGTAGAGAAGCTCAAGCAAATTTTGAACTCTTAGTAATCAAAATTTTCTGAGGTTTTATTGTAAGACTGAGCCCCTCTAGGATGCTCAGTACCTCCCAGAAGCTGATGCTCAGGGCCATGAAAGGCAGAGCTCTGGTTTTCCACACGTGAGATGTCATTTGGGACCAGGTCTCTTGAAGGGATCACGGAGGATGAGCTGCTGCCCATGGCTGGACTGGCTCTGCCTCTGCATCCCCAGACCACCAATGGCATGAGACACCCCCCATGTGCCATCATCTGTTATCTCATCCCTGTCTCAAGTGACACAAGGCTGGAAAACACACCCCAAACATTTGTTTCTTCTGAAGCCCCATCCTGAGAGCACACACTAGGAGAGAGCAGCAACATGAGCTCGGCAGATTGGGGGCGGGGGGGGGAGAAAGATGGCTTAAATTTAATGTCTTTTTAGATGAGTATTTCCATTCATTCCAGAGCATATTCCTCTGGCATTTCCAGCACGCTTGTTTAGCCGAGTAGTTAACAAACTTCACGGAAACACATGTTATAGTGCTCTCTAGTGCATGGAGCTATGTATGAAGGATGCCTCTTCTGAGATATCTCAATGTGAGTGCAGCTTTTGCTCCAGAGCAGCCCGTTAGCCACAACAGCTGCTTCCCATTGTGGAAATGCTGTTGAGGAAAAAAAAATTCTCAACCCCATCTCAACAACTTGACGACACACGCAGATGATATTTATGCAAAACCCTGCATGAGGGTGAGCTGGGGCATAGGGAAATAAAAGATAAGGCAAGAAATAACCCAGGCGGGAGAGTGCTGTCTCCCTGCTGGCAGCGCCTGGTGCGCTCCCGCTGATCTCTGTTTGCCGAGCTGCTCCGAAGCAGCTGGTCCCTGTGTCCGACTGAGTTTACTCTGTTTAGCTTTTATACAGCCGAGTGATTTTTATAGCCACCGGAGCGCCAGGAAGCTCCGCAGGATATTGGCCGCCTCCTAATGAGAATTTGCCGTGTTGGCACGTTGGCACAAACACCCCGTGAATTTTAAACGCCTGGGAAATGGCAGCTCCTGCAGCCCCATCCCTGGATGCTCCAAGAGTCCTTGGGGAAACATGGAGTTTCTGTTTAATAAAGGAAAAGGCAAGCCTTGGTTGTAGCCTAGGAGACTTGAGAGCAGCCAGGAGCCCCAGGGCCGGGGCATGGCTGGACCCAGTGCTCCCACCCTGGCCTCAGTGGTGATGCTCCAGGAAAGCCTCGCGAGGCCAGAGGAGCCCACGCTGACCTGGGCAGTCAGGGATTTGGGGGGTCCTAAAGGTGAGGTTGGACTTGTGGGTCCAGGCAGGTGTTGAACTCAGTCCCCTGGATTTGCCTGATCCCTTTTTGAACCTGATGGTGTGAGGTGGAGGTGAATTTATGGCATCACAAGGGAATTGGGGCTGGAAGGGACTGGAAATCTTCCCAGTCCTTCTTCTGCTTGGAGAAGGGCTGCCTTGGATGTTGGATCAGGTTGTTCAGGGCTGGAACCAGTAAAGTATTGGCTGTGCCCAAGTAATGAGATTTCTCTGTTTGATCTGAATCTGTCGTTCCTTTCCTTTGTTTTTTGTGTAACTCTCCTTTTGAAAATCTGAATGGAAAATAGAAAGGTTTAAGTTTGGTTTGTGTCTATATTAATTTTCCATCACAGGAGGTTTAAAAAAAACAGAAACAAATATAATGACTTGCAAGAGGGAGTACATTAATCTGGAGCAGAATGAAAATAGCTCCTTCTCCCATGGTGGTAACAACATGTCAAAAAAACAGCATGTGTGTAAAATCCCCAAGGGGGTAGGAAAGCCAGCCTGCAGGAGGTTTTAGCCAGGGTATCTTTTTCTTGGAAAACAAACAAAAAAAGAATAGTTTTCAAGATCTTCACATTTTTATCCACAAAATGAATGACATGAACAGCATTTCCTTCTCTCCTGGTTATTCCTGCCCCACTCACAAAGCCGGCCACATTGGGGTGGTGGTGGCAGCAATGGCACATCCTCTTGCTCCTGGTGACTTTGCTTTTCCATCATTTGCCTCTCCATTAATCTCAGTACAAACAAAAGCTCTGAAGAGACAAGCTGAAAAGCTCCTGGGGGTACGTTTAAATCAGTCCTTTCTAATAATGTCTGTCGACCTCTCTGTGGAAGCACTGCTCCCCAAGGAAAGGACACGGAGCTGCGGCAGTGTGCTGAAATATGGTGGGGTGTAATTAATTCTGACCTCTGGCTCCCGCTCACTCACTCTCAATATTAAATTTGACTAGTGATATTGTGGTTTTTCAATTATCCTTGTTTTCTTGGGGGCATGGGGGGCATGAGGGGGGTCACTGCTCAAAATTCAGCTTGGTGGGAGATGCATCGCTTGGATGCAGAGCCGCTGAGCTGTGGGCTGGATGGGATCGATCCTTGGGTTGGCTTCACTGGGATGGCATTAGGGCTTGGATATGGTGTTGTGTGTTCCTCTCCCCCTCCTACCTGTGTCCCTCCTGCCTCTAAAACCTGGTGCTTCATTGGTGCTGGGATGGGACCAACTCCCTGTCTGATGTTACACACTGTTACTGAGGGTGGGGGGACACAAAAAGAATGGCCTGTAGGGAAATGGGGAGAAAAATCAGCATTTTGGTCTTGTCCTTCTGGCCTTGCCCAGGAGATCCCTTTCTGGCCACTCCTGCAATCAGCAGAGGATTTTTGTCAGGCTCCTGGAGGGGACACAGAGCCATCAGCTGCTATAGGACTTTGTTGGTGAAACTTTTATTAGTGTGTCCTTGATCAGAAATGGAGCAACTCAAAGCAGCCTCGGAAGAGGTGCACTTGCTTGACCTTTTACTTGGACGCAGGGAAAGCTTGAGGGTTGCTGGTGTGTTTTTGCAGCGGCTGCTCACTGGGAAGGCTTCGTTTGTCTGTTTACTTAACCCCATCATTGTAGCAGTGCCCCTGCGTGTCACGGCATGGTCTCTGGAGGGTCCGGGAGGTGTTAAGTGACCACTTTTGGACCCCAACCAGGGGCGAAGGTGCCCTTTCCTGGGAAAGCTTGGATGGTTCCTGTGTAGCAGAAGGAGGGTTGAACAGCCCAGCATCAACCCTGTCTCCTCTGCTGCCCACCCTTTCCTCTCTGCCACCACCTCCCCAGTGTGTCCCTAATTACCGATGTCCTCTGCCGTGGGACCATGCCCCAGGGGGGGACATGGGACCTGCTCAGGTACTTGCATCAGAGCAGGAGCTCCTTCAGGGATGCTCCTGCAGAACACCCATGCATGGACCCCATAATTTAACCTCTTCAAAGCCTCTGGGTCCCTGGATGTGGTTGCCCCCTCCTCCACATCTCAGCCATCCCCAATACTGGCTCTGCCTTTGAGAGCAACCTGTGCTTATTGGCATCCTCTGCCATGATGGGCTCTCTGAGGAGGTGTGCAGGGCTGGGATGCATGGCACAGTGGGATGCTGGATGGGGTAGAACCACTGGGTTAGGACCCTGAGAGAGCTGGTTAGGTGAAGAAAGGTGAAAAACAGGACTCTCAGGCTTCACCTCCTTTCCTTGCTCTCCTGGCCTCTCAGAGCGTACAGCCACCGGCCAGGTGCTCAGGGGTGAATCTGCAAGAGGCCAAATCTCAGCTTTTTGGATTCTATGATCCCTGTTGGCAGCAGCACCTCAGCTGGGCCCCAGGGAGAACTTGCACCCCAGGGCTGTGGAGACGAGCTTGCATCAGCCCCTGGGGTGAAATAAGCCCATTTCAGCCTGGTTGCCATGTCCTCTCAAAGTGTCAGAAGATGCATTCAGGCAGCAGGAATGAGAAGGGCTTGAGCTGGGGGGGAGGGAGGAGAAGGGAAATTAAAGGAGGAAAAAAAAAAAGGAAAACACCACTTGCTGCAAAGCGAGCGAATTCTCCAATAAACCTGAATCTGCTGAGAATACATTTTACAAACATGCAGCGAAGTTGGCCGCTTTTGTTTGGGCGTTTGTTAAGCATTAACTAAAGAATGCCATGGTCCAGCCTGCTCGGTGTGAAACCTAATTCTCCCCCTTTCTGGAGCCATGGCATGGAGTGCTCAATTTTTTTCTCTCTGTAGGACTGCAGCCTTCTGGTACTCCAGCCAAAAAACACTCATATTTTAGCAAGCTTAGCCCCAGCCCCGTTGCCAGGCAGTAAAGCGAACACTTGTCCGCCTTGGGGGGGAGGGAGCCGGGAGATGGGGAAGGGTCAGGAGAAGAGCCCCAGGGAAAACATCTCTCCTCTGTCCCACTGGAGAGCTCTCTGAGGGCTTGGGGTGCAAAGAAGGGAAGTGAAGGCAGCTGTGGGTACTTTCCTCTATCAGCTTGGGAGCCTGGAGACACAGTGTGGGTTTGGAGGTGCCTAGGTTCATTGCTGCTGAGTTGTGCTCTGAGTTGTGCTCCCCATCCCCAGGATGTGCCAGCCTGCTCTCCGTAGCACTGAGATGGGCTCAGTTCTTTCCAAGTTGCTCCCATGGTCTCAGCACCCCTCCCGCCAGGGCCAAGGGTCCACATGGTGCCCCATGGCTGCAGCCGGGGGATGCCCTCACTATCACCAGGGTGCATTCATCCCCTTTCCTGCTTGGCCATGGTCCATGCCCTCTGCCTCATCCTTTGGCTCCATGAGGGCCAGAGTGGGCACAGGGTGACATGAGCCTGGCAGCAGCAGGGCAGTGGCTCATTCCCAAGCCATGGGTGCAGGGTTGACAGCAACTGGCATTTTTCCACTGCCAGCCTCTCAAGGACCCAGTGCTGACGTACCCCCTTCCAGCGAGTAACAGTGAGTGAGATGATGACCAAGTGCCAAGACAACTAAATCTGGTGTCCTCACTCCCTGTGGCTCATTGCCAGCACTCCTCCCGCGCCTCCTCCCGCGCCCCTTGTGCCATGCATGGCCCTTGGCTCATCCCCATGTCATGGCCCTGGTGGGATTCATCATTTGGAGATGGCTCTGAGTGCCAGGCTGGAGCTCCCTGCACCTCCTGATGGTCAGGATCTGCTCAGGCTCCTCCTGGGCTACAATGAGAGTATGAGAGGAGTTGGTCAAGTCTTTGCACAGGTGTATTGGACAACCCAGCATCCCTGCGGATGTGTCCGCTCCCAGCAGCCCTGGCAGGGCAGCTGCTTCCTAAGGACCAGTGCCAGTGTGGGGTCACTCAGGGGCTGCCCCTGCCCCTCTCACCACATCCCTGGTGCAGGCAGGGAGGAAAGCATCCCTCCTCCCAGCAGATGTGCCTCACCTTCCTCGCTGCCCAAACCAAAGCTCTGTGCAGCGATTGAGATTTGTCCGTCATGATTTAATTTTGGCGTTCCTGCTCCGCCACCCCCACCCTGGGAGGCTCCGCGGGGCCGCCTTTGTATGCGGCGCACGCAGACAGACAGCAGCTGGGAAGCGCCCGTCAATCATGGCCCCTTTCAGCCTGTCACCTCCAAAGAAAGGGAGAAAGAGGGGTTGGTGGATCCTATGGGAAACCAGAGCTGCCTGCGCTGCACCCAGTCCATTGGGAAGGGACACAGGATGCAGCACCTCAGAGGTGGCTTTGGCCGTGTGTCGGCATTTCTAGGTTTCAGTCATGCTGTGTGGATAGGAAATCCCACAGGAGAGGTCTGGGGTGCTTTCTTGGAAAAGAGGAATGGTGTGGAGAAGTGGGACTGCATCTTGGGGGATATGCCAACTGCCACCAGAAATGTTGCACTTTTGGAAATGCCCAAATATTTTGCTTCTAGGTTTCCTTGAAAGCCACCTCCAGGCCCCTTTCTGCTTCAAAACTGCAGATTGTCATTTCAAAAGGGACCTAAACTTCAAAAAAAAAAAAGAAGGCAAATTAATCAGAACAAGAACAGGAGTATTTTTACGATCAGACACAAAAGGCTATGCGTTGCGATAAAAATTGCTCACATCATTGGTTTTTGTTCTAATTCCTCCTAAGTTGAGTGGGTTGGTTTCATTTGCAAAGAGTCACTGTCAGTGCTTCAATGAGTTGTTTACTGCCAGTGGCAGCCTGGTTCTCCACCAAGCATCCCAATGCTGAGCAGGTCTCCCTGTCTGGTGCCCTGGCCAACTTCCCACCTGGCTAAACAAACCCAGTACTGCCAGTCAGGCCTGACTTAGCTTTGGAACCACAGGTTATGGAAGAAAAAAACCCCTACTGAGAACTAAAGCATCCCTAGGATGGCATAAGTGAAAGTTTGAAGGTTGCTCCTGTTGCAATTTAGGGGGTGGTAATTTGTCCTTGTTTTAAAGTTAAAGTCCCAGAGCCCATCCTTCTTCTCCTCTGGGCAGTCTCCTGTAGGGAAATGTAATCTCAGAGTCCCCTCCACAGGAGCAGGGAGGCACAAAGAGAGGGGAGAAAAGATAGAATTTGCTCTGCAGCCTGCTTGCAGCAGGAGAGAGCTGGGCATAGAGCTGAAGGTCCCAGAGATGGAGGAAAATCTCTCTGGATCCAGGCTGGTGTGTCTCACTCAGGCTACAATGGTAAATAAATTGTTAAATCTGGTGCTGGAAGAAAATTTTCCTTCAGCCCCATCTCAGGCTGACCAGGGGAGTTCCAGCTGGGTTATCTGTGCCTATGTGGCGTTATTCCCAAAGGTGAGCATCCATGCATGGGGTTATCCATGTGTGGGGCTATCCATGCATGGGATTATCTCTGTGAGGGGCTGTCCATGCAAGCTGTTATTCCCTGGTGCCTGTAGAGTAGCTGGTACAGTGTGGGTCTCAAGGGAACTGGGACACCAGCAAGACTCTTTGCTCCCTCTCTATTGCTGCCTGTGGCAGACTGTGTTTTTTCTGCCTGTGACCTTTTAGTGCCTGAGGTCTCAGTTTATTGTGTGTTTATAAGGAGCTCTTTATGGTTTCATACTGTGGAAGAGGATTTATGGGGATTTCTCTGCAGCTCACATTGCACAGGGATGGGAGAGTCCTGCACTGGGCAGAGAAAGACACCTGGACTGACCAGCATCCCTCAGTGGGAGCTGCTTTGAAAATAAAGTCCTTTATTGAGCACCTAGGAATGGCTTTCAGTGTCTGATATCAGGCAGCCATTTACCTAAATCTCACACCTTCCTGCTGTGCTGTGCTGTGTTCCACTTTGAGCTTGGAAACATCCATTGCTGGGTTGGTGCTGCTGTGCCTGGTTGGCAAAGGTTTGTGGCTCTCTAATAAGAGCCCTGGAAACAAATTTTGGGCACATTTGTTCATGGAGATTAGATGGCAGTAGTGTAATATCTTATCAATATTTTATTACTGAGAGCAGTTGGTAATCCCAACAGGTAAGGCTTGAACATCATTTAAACAGGATGAGAATGTGTTGCCAGATGAATACAAATCGCCTCCACTTTGACATAAAAGAGACATAGTTAAATAAGAAGTGACTACAGAAATATTAACTCAAGTCAGTGTGTGTTTGAGCTGGAACAAGAAAAAAATGACCCTTCAGAAGGGATGCTTTCAAGGGAATACACATGCCTCTCTTCCCAGGGCAGTCATAGGGGTGTTGGAAATAATAGATCTTAGAGACAGGAAGTTGTATGTAAACTTGGAAATTAAAGCTGAATGTAGAAAAATAAAAGCTACTAATGGCAATATGGGAATTATAAACTCCCTAACCTCTACCTTTTATTCGACGATTTCCCACTTTCTTTGGTGACGATAGTGTTTTATAAAAGCTTTATAACACCCCTTTCCTACTTCTTTGGGAATGCCACCTTTTGCTGACCATGCCCACGATTTGGCTGGCATGGGGAGAGTGTTGCACCAGACCCTCATGCTTGCCAACACTGTTTGGGGAAAAGCTGGGAGGGAGCAGGCACTTTTTTAAATGATCCCCATTTTCTGCTGGTTTTCCCATGAGGGTTTTGCATACATCTGGTCCTCTGCTCAGCAGAATGGGGCTGATTCAGCACATTTCCTATGTGGGTTTTTGTAACAGCCAAAAGAAGAGATGGGATTGAAAGCCTCCTGATGGCTGCAGGGCTGCCTGTCCCCTCCCCAGCCCCACAGCCCCCAGCATCCCCCAGGGGTGACACGTGGGATGGGGACCATGGAGGTGGGAGCTCTCTGGGGCCAGTGGAAGACTGAATGCAGCACTCCCCATGCAGGTCCCTGGGGCATCCCCAGGCTGGGACTCGGGCAGTGCTCGGAGATAACCTCTGCAGGATATGTGCTGACTTTTGACTTCTCTTTCTGGGCCAAAGTCACCAAGATAGGGGAATAATAATGTCCAGTTCCCACAGATACTTCGGACAAGACTGGGTAAACAGTGGGTTTTTTTCTATATGATGTCCAAGCCAAGAACTCAGATATCTGGGTGTGGCAAAGAGGTTCTGGTTTGATACCTTCAAATATCTCTGTTGGTCATCCCATTTACTGAAAATACCTGGCCTAAGGTTAATTCCAGGTGCCTCCAAGTCCTCTCAAGCCAATACTGATGCTGCCACCTCTGCTCTTCTCGCTGCAGTTTCCCCAACTGTAAATCATTGATCATTCTCAGTAAGGACATTTACAGCTGGAGAAAGAAAAGTTCTGTTTCAACCTAAAGCATTATTGCTGTTGTTATTATTATTGGCTTTTAAGTCTAAAGCCAATGTGTTGAAACCTAGAAACAGTTTAATTAGGGATGCCTCAAACACTGTCACATCAATGTCAAGGAAGAAGCTGAGCTTTTCCTTTCCCTTTTGACACATCAAGTCTTCAGTCTGGCACTGGCCTTAACCCCAAATTTGCCGTCTTGGAGATTTTTATGATATATTAGACATTCCTGATGTGTTTGCAAATGGGAATGGGGTGACCCAGGCCAGAGGGATGAGGTGGTTTGTGGGTGAGTGAGAGTGGGGATGCTTTCTGCAGGTGCTTGTGGAGAGGCACGGATGAGCTCCCTGGCCCGATTGCTGTCTCCAGCATCTCCTTGGGTCTAGGCATGAGCTGGAGGGAGGTGACATGTGGAGTTGGCTTGATAAAACTCATGTGGATATGGTGGTGTCTTGTGGTAGTGGTACCTGGGCTGTTGGGTTTGATACCTTTTTTTTTCACCTGGAGCATCTGGATGTTGGGGTCTTCATCACTTGGCCACATTCATGGTAAGCACCTGGTAAGCACCAAAACTGCTAAATTTGACCCAAAGGCAGCGTCCCCCCCATTGGCACCGGATGAGAGTGCAGCACTGAGAGCACGTCCCCTGTCACTGTGGGGTGCCAGCATCACTAGGCCCAGCGCCCCAATGCAACCCAAACACCAAGGGCGTGACACAGTGATGCTGTGTCAGTGCCCATCTCCTTGCCATGAGTATGCCATCCCTTGTCTCACAACCTGCAGGATGTCACAGCGGGCTGTCCTCTTCCTTGTTCCGCAGGCTGTTTGCGGTGAAATGTGCGGGGTGCCTGCAGGCCATCGCGCCCAGCGAGCTGGTGATGCGTGCCCAGAAGAGCGTCTACCACCTGCACTGCTTCTGCTGCTGCGTCTGTGAGCGGCGCCTGCAGAAGGGCGACGAGTTTGTGCTGAAGGAGGGGCAGCTCCTCTGTAAGGGAGACTACGAGAAGGAGCGGGAGCTGCTGAGCTTGGTGAGCCCGGCTCTGTCAGATTCTGGTAAGGGGCCGCCCGCGCCCGGCGTCTCCCTGGCTAGTCCTGCTCCGAAGCCCCTGGGGGTCTGGAGGTGAGGTTTGGGCTCACTGCCCTGAACTTCTGCCCTTTGGTCTGAGGAGATCAGCTCTGTAAGCACCATTGGATCCTCCAGCTGGTCTCTCCCACCTCAGTGGTAAGGGCTTGAGCAGGGAGCTCAGCAGTGAGGGGCTGCAGGGCTGGAGGATGCTCTGTGGACTGTCCCATCTCATAAGGCTCGTTTCTGTAAGGGTTTTTGCTCCTGGCCTGTACAGAGCACCAGCACCCTATCCCAAGAGGTGTGCAGCTTCCCCGGGTGTGGGAGGGAGAGCTGGCCACTGACTACCTTGGGCTAAACCTTTGTCCCTCCCCTGTGCCTCACTGTCCCTGCCTGGGACTCTGGAGAGGCCGATAACAAGAAGTGAGCTGCTTCTGCTGTAGTTACCCCATTTAATAACAAGGGGAAACTGAGGCACGGAGCTGAAACATGATCTGGCAGCAGGGAGCCTGCAAACCTTGGGTCCCCAGCAGCTTCTGAGGCAGCTGATGGCCAGAACCAGCCTGCTGACCCAGCATGGGGCACTGTGGGGACACTGCAGAGCCAAGTGGGGCTGCAGAAGAGGTGGCACTGTGGCTGGAAGTGGGCAGGGGGCTGGCATTCTGCTCCAGCCAAGGTGTCACAGCAGGGTTAGGTTGCCCAGAGCATCAGACCAGCATTAAAATATGTTTCTGCAGTCAATGGAAATTAAATCCCAATGTTTCCCAGGAAGACCAATTTAGTAAGAAAGCCCAGCACTGGGGACTGGGAGAGTGGAAATGATGTGATGATCTGCTAGCCGAAATCCTCGTGATAACACCATCCCCACAGAACCCTGCTCCTCACCAGGCTGGCAAGCCTCCACCTGGTCTCTCAGTTCCCCTTAAAATCCCTCATTGGGGAAAAGTCTGCTTTGCGGAGGGAAAGGATTTACCTTTGAAATTCTCTGCTCTGGAAAGGGCTTCCAGCAGCTGTGGGCAGGCCAAGTGGGGCTGCTTTTCCCTGCTGGAGCAAAGCACTGGATTTTTAAAGAGTAGAAATCAAGATTAGGAGTGTGTTGTTAAGGTGTGAAGCATGGACATGACAAAGCTTGGTGGTCTCTGTCACTGAAGTGCTGTATCTGGGAGAAGATTTGTGAAGGGATGGGGATGGTTTTCATAGATACAGAGCAAAAATTGCCCAAAGCCTGTATTTCTCTTTAATACTGTGCTCCTCTGCAGCGAGAGCCCAGCTGTCCTGCAGCACTGCCTGTGCAGGTTCTGTGTGAGCTCTGCAACCCTGCTTGCTCAGGAGAAAAAATCCTCCCTGCAAATAACGGTGGTGATGTTTAAAAAGTAGAGTGAGGCCATGGGAGGAGGTGGCTGGGGGGAGCTGGTGAGTGATGGTCCACCACTGGAGGAACTAGAGAGGCAGGAGTGCAGGAGGATCTGCCACACTGGCGCTGGCTCTTGCCTTAGCCCTGAGAAAGTCCTTAACTGATTGAAGAATTACTGGTTTTTCCTCTGGGATGTACAAACTCTTTCAGTTAAAATAGGAACCAATGAGGAGATATCATGCAGAAGAGAAAGCAAATTGGCCACAATGGTTTGGATTTGTTCCTAATAGGGGAAAAGGGCAGCTGGGGAAAGGTTGGGGAGCTTTTCCTTCCCAGCGACTCATCAGCCTGTGGTCCAGCCCTGCTGCCAGCGGCTCCAGCCAAACCAAGAGCTTCAGCTTAGCAAAAGCCTCCGGGGGAAAGACTTATTTTGGTGGAAACTCCAGCTGAGACCTGAGGGATGTGAAGGGCCAGTGTGGGAGTCAAAAGGGCAAGGCAACCCCTTGGCTGATCGGAAACCTAACCCAAAGCCCCTGACATGGCCTGGCAGCATCTAATCGGGGGGTCCCGGCCCTTCCCATCTCCCCACAGACCCTATAGCTTGGCCCCACCACCATCCCTGTCTGCTTTTGGAGGCTACCAACAGCTTTGGGAAGCTGCATGGCTCTGGGGACAATGACACAGCAGGGACCAGGCCAGAAACACATTCCCTGTGGATGCTCAGTGTGTGGTGGCTTCTCCCCCTCCTGCTGCATCGCCCCCAGACCCCACTGCCGTGCCAGGAGATGGAGAGTGGTGTCCCTTTTCTGGCACCACTCCCGGATGCCCTTCACCAGCAGCATGTGATGAGCTTGTCCAGCCTCTTCCCTGTCCCCCCCGGCTGCTTTGAAGCCCTCCACCCTTCACCCTCCCCCCCGCCGCACACCAAGGGCCACTTTATGAGAAAGTGCAGATAAAAAGCGAGCCATATGTTGTCTGTAATCTCCCAAACCCTCGCTTCAATTACTGCCTCCCCCGAGCCTCCGCCGCCCAGCCTAAGTAAACAAGCCCCTCTGAAAGAGGACCCTGCTTTCCAATTAAAAGCGTCCTAGCATTTCTCCTCTCCCTAAATCCTCCTGAGCAAGGAATGTCCTGGCCCCGGCAGCGGGATGTGGGCTTGGCAGGTCGGACCCGAGGGCACACCGCACAATATCCATTGCCCCGGCCCCTTCCCAGGTGACGTCAGGGGCAGTCCCAGACACTCATTAATTTCTCCCCCCTCCTCAGTGGGGAAAGGCTTGAAAGGGAGAGTTAATTAAAAGTAATACCCCACCAAATCCGGCTTCACTTTTCCTTCTTTCCCTTTGACACTGGGAGGGATTTGGGGAGCAGGTGTTGGCAGGGGGAGGGCTTGGAGAGGCTGCTCTGAGCGGGTTTTCCCCCTTGGAATGGGTTTTGAGCATCACGGACTTGATGGAGCCCGTGAGCCTGTGGGTCTGCCATGGTGGGCTCTGCCCTTCCTGGACTGCAGGGGAGTGGGGTGCTCACCTCGTGCTGAGGTGCAAACAGGTTCAGGCACCAGTTGACATTCCTTCTTTGACGATTTGTAAAAATCTCTGCTTTTCCGTCAAAATTAAACTCCTTCAGGTTTCAGGAAAGCCAGCAGCTTGGCCGAGACCTTGCCTGAGTTGGCACTGAGAAGGAAGCAGCAGCCACTGTTCAGCCCCATCAGCCATCAGAGACTCAATAGCCTGGGCCTCCCCATGCTGGGGTTCTCATGCCTACTGCAGGGAGACATCCCTCGAGCTGGGCATGGAAGGAAACAGCAGTTTGTCTTTCCTGCTGGCGTGGGTATGTCATGGTTGTGCCATGAGTGAACAGGGAGCTCGAGCAGCAGCAAGGCTCTGATTCCTGGGGGCCAGACGCAGCTCCTAGCTGTTGAGGGACTGCCAGCATGAAGAGCTCTCTCTATCCCATCCCTCCCAGCCCACTCACAGGGAAGGTCTTTGTATTGGCTGGAACCCAGGAGAGAGCCCAGTAGTGTGGAGAGAGGAGGTAACTGGTGCCTGAGAGCATTCTTGTTGCTCCACTGGGATCTTTGCCTCTGCTCGCCCTGGAGATGTGCTCCTGTCTTTCCCCATTCCCACCTGGGCTGCCATTGGATTGAAACTTAATTTGGTGTGTATGATCCATGTTAGCTCTTGCCATGGGGTTTGACCTGGCCCATTTTCACCATGAATTATTCTGAGCCAGGCTCACACTCCCTGGTGCATCCCCATCTCCCAGAGCCACAGCAGCCCTGGGATGGACTTGAGCCAAGCACAGCCTTGCATCTTGCATCCTTATCAAACCAGCACCTCAGCTCTATTATTGATTCCCACATGAACAGTGCAGGAACTTCCTGGAAAAGGCTGTATGTGATTTATAGCTAGTGAGAGGGAAGGACCTGTGCTGTCAAACCTGAATCACAGCCCTCCCACACAGGCTGAGCAAGCGAGGTCATCGGCACAGTGGAGATGCAGTAAATGAGGAGAGCTGGGAAGAGGCATTGTCCACTTTCCTGGAGCAGTTCCTGCCCAAAGGCTGCATGCCCTGAGTGGTGGAGGGCAGCAGGGAGATAGATATACCCTAGTGCCTGGGAATGCAAGTGGAGCAGCACATCACAGTGAGTACCTGAGGAGTGAAGGCTGACAGACCCTGGGTTTCTGTCCAGGGAGATTTAAAACTCCACAGAAAGAAGAAAATACAGGCAGAAAGATGCCCCTTATATGTGTGATTAAAAGTCTGTGCTCTAAAGGGAGTTGCCCTCCGTGGTAGAGCAGATCAGAAGGGGTTTGTGAGGGGTTCTTGGCTAACAATGTTGCTCTCTCTGAGCATCCCTTCTCACCCATCACCCTGATCTCCCCCAGCCTGGGCTGTCTGGGCAGAGGGACCCAGTCTGTATCTTCAGCTGGGCTGGGGAACAGCCCCAGGGTCCTCGATGGGACCCTGTTGCCCCACATGGATGTGACCTGTGTGTCTGCCTAGATGTGTCCCCAGCTGTGGCCTGGCTGGAAATTCCTGTGGAGCAGACAGAGATTTGGGTCTGATGGAGGGAAAATCAGCTGTCCCAGGGTTTCACATTGCAGCTGCTCAGACTCTTGAGGAAAAGAAGAACACAAAAGCACATCTGCTGGCTGAGCAGTCACAGACTTGAAGTGACAGTAGCTGTCCCCACTCTCTGAGCTGCCATGGGGCAGCCAGCCCCAAACCTCAGCTTCTCACACATACTCAAAACAAGATCCCCACCAACACCAGTTTGTTTTAAATCTCTCAGATTATTTTGAACATGGAAATGGTGTGTGTGGCTTCTTGTCTGTAAAGGACCTGCTTTTTTTTCCCCTCCTTAGGCAAAAGTGAGGATGAGGACAGCATCTGCAAACTCGGCCAGGCCTCGGGGAAGGGCGCTGAGGATGGGAAGGATCACAAACGGCCCAAACGGCCACGGACTATCCTGACCACACAGCAGCGGAGGGCATTCAAGGCATCATTTGAGGTCTCCTCCAAGCCCTGCAGGAAGGTATGGGGAGAAGGGCCCATGTCCAGCTGCCTCCAGCCCTTGGGGATGTCCTGGGTGCTGAGCTAGGACTTACCCTAGCTGATCTGACCCTTCCTAAAGTGCCCCTGAAAAGCTGAGTGGGCTGAGACACCGCTGTCACTCCTCTCCCAGGTGCGAGAGACACTGGCAGCAGAGACAGGGCTGAGTGTCCGTGTGGTGCAGGTCTGGTTCCAGAACCAGCGAGCAAAGGTGCGTACAAGGGGTGCCAGCATCCATTGCTGGGGCTCCCTCCCTCCTGGCTTTGGCCAGGGGATGATTTCATTCCGTTTCTTCCCTTGCTTCTCTCCCAGATGAAGAAGCTCGCCAGGAGGCAGCAGCAGCAGCAGCAGCAGCAGCAGGACCAGCAAAACACACAGCGCCTGAGCTCAGGTACTCTCCTCACAATTTGAGTTTCCCTATTACCCAGCCCTCTCCAGGCTTCCCAGTGGAGCTCGGCCACCCCAAAAGCAGCAGTCTGACTGCGCTGATGACTTGATCTTATCTTGCAGCCCAGACAAACGGCGGCGGAGGTACAGGGCTGGAGGGTATGCTGAACCCGTACACCACCCTGCCCCCGCCCCAGCAGCTGCTGGGCATGGAGCAAAGTGTCTACGGCTCCGACCCTTTCCGGCAAGGGCTCACCCCGCCCCAGATGCCCGGAGACCACATGCACCCCTACGGTAGGGCTCTGGGGTTGGTCTCTTGCCTTCTCTCCTTCAAAGACATGCTGAGTTGTGGTGGGGTCCCCTCACCCCTAAATACCTTACGCTACAAAAGCTGGGGGTACCAGGCACTGTCAAGGTGCTGGAGGAGAAAGCAGGCGCTGAACCCCTTCTGTCCCTTCCCTGCTTCCCAAGGTGCCGAGCCCCTCTTCCACGACCTGGACAGCGACGATACCTCACTGAGCAACCTGGGGGACTGCTTCCTTGGCACGGCGGACGCGGGGCCGCTCCAGGCACGAGTGGGAAACCCCATCGACCATCTGTACTCCATGCAGAACTCCTACTTTACCTCCTGAGCACAGCGTGGTCCCCGGCACGGGGCGGTCGCAGCCGCTGCGCTGCCCCAGGAGGGGCCGCAGAGCTCCCGAGGGTGGGAGGGAGGGGAACAACAGTGCTGGGATGCTGTCAAATATGTAGTAGCTTGGGATTCCCAAGGAGCGAGTTAAGTTATGGGTTGCATAGTTTCATGTTTCTCTTAGGAGCCTAGGATTAGGGACAGGAGTGGTTTTTGCAGCTGGCTGGTGGATTTTCAAATTTCAAACGGGGACACAAATTTCTCGTTTCAGCAAGCGGAGGGGGATTGTCCCGTAGGAGCACCCCAGTGCTGTATCCCACCTTTAGAAAGAGCAAACTGCTAATCTTCATGGGGAAAGCCTGCAGCATCAGCCGGGCTTTGAAATTTGAAAAGCTGACAACACTTTGGGGAAACACGAGGGGAAATGTTGCTGCAGGGTTTGTTTTTCTCCCCTCTGTTCCCTCAACCAGTTTGAGTGCTTGCTGCTTAAACATAGGGACTTTTAAGATAGATGTTCCCATGCGAATATAGAAAGCTAGAAACCCCTAACATTGTCCCTGTCCCCGAGGACGGGGCTCTGTGTGTGGATGTGTGTGTGTGGGCATGCACCTATGTGTGTGCACAGAGCCGTGTGGCTGGGAGTGTTGCACTGCACGGCCACACCTGCCAGATTGTATCAACAAAGTTTATTTCTAAGTCTATCAGAAATTTACTGTACAGCAAAAGTAACTTTATTTTCCGTGTGAACCATATTTAAGGAAATACTCAATGCACTTAAGTTATAAGAGGAAATAATTTACTTTTTATAAACATTATGTTTAGGTTGCAAAAGCCCAGTGGCAGGGAAGGAACATCAGTTCATTTCAGGCGATAGGTTTGGGTTTTGGGGTTAGTTATTTTTGGTGTTCTCAGGTTGCCCCACTGGTTTCGACGTGCAGTTGAAACACAAAGCAGAGCTGGGTCCAGAAGCCTGCTTTTTGCCAGCAGATTGATGAGGGCAGCATGGTGGCCAGGTCCTGTCCCCACTGCTGCACGAGTCCAGGAGGTCAGCATGGGGTGGACATGCTGCTGGAGCTGGTGGACCATCAGGGCGCAGCCATGCTTCTCCACATCACCTTTTCCTTCTCCAGCAGGGCCCAGCCTGCCTCCACCAGTGACCCCATCCCATACTCTCAAATCTGGGTGCTAGGCCGGTGTGAGCTGCTGTCCTGGCACTGGGAAATACTGCAGCCCAAGTCACCACCCCTCAGGGGAAGCAGAAAGGAGGGACAGCCCTGCCTTTCCCACCCTGTGCTCGACTTCATCCCTGCCAGACCTGTGGGAACCTGGGGGAAGTTCTCCTTGGGGTTGAGCCTTCAGCTGGCCCTCACCTCATCCCCACACTCGTTTTCATGCGTTGTGTCCTTTTGTGCTGCTGTTCACAAATGATGTAACGACAACCCATAAAGACGTGTAAGTGACTGTGAGGCTCAAAACACTGTCTCGTTGCCACCATCCGGTCTGACACTGAATGTAGCAGGGTCTGGAGATGGCTGACCTGGCGGGAGATGCTGACACACTGTCAGAAATCACATACCGAGATAAAATTAAAAAGACAAAAAAATCTCTGTTTAAAAAAAAAAAAAAAAGCCTGGTCTTTTCTTGCGTGGTTGTGTCCTCCTTGACTGGGAGAGGGAAGGGTCTGAGTCATCTCCAAAGGCAGCGAGGTCTTGGGTAGGGTGTAGTGAGAGCATGGGAAGTTTCTGCTCATTGGGTTTTTGATATCAAATATTCATAGAATTGACAGAATTCCCAGAATCATAGACTCCTTTATGGTGTGGGTTGGAAGGGACTTTAAAGAGCATCCAGTTCCAGTCCCCTGTCATGGACAGGGACACCTTCCACAGTCTCAGGTTGCTCCAAACCCCGTCCAACCTGCCCTTGACACTTCAAGGGATGGGGCATCTGCAGCTTCTCTGGGCAATCTGTGCCAGTGGCTCACCATATTGTGTGGTCTGGCCCTTGGAGTGTCCTCTGTGGCCAACAGACAGAGATTGGTGGATCTGGAAGGTGAGACACCTGTCTCTGGCTCCCACCCAAGGTGGCAGAGAGGGGCTTGCTGGGGGTCTTCACCAGGCTCTCACCTGGACTAGCACTTCATGAACCCCAGCCCTCCATGGCAGGACCATGAGCAACTCCATGTTAGGACTGCCTAAAAAGTATGGGTGGGTGTTTTCCAAAAGGAATTGCTGTCATCACAGCTCCCAGACATAGAGAGGTTCCACAAATATGCCAGCAAATCAGGATCCACAGCTCCTTTTCTGAGATGCTCAAAACAAGGTGTTCTCCTTCCTGTCTGTCATCAGTCACTGCTCTGCAGCTCCTGTGCCAGATAATGTTTTCTGGGTCCAACCTGGAAAAAAAATTTTGAAAATGGTGTGACTGTAAGAAGAAAACTTGTCATTTTTATTTTGCAAGTTGTAAAATAAAGACCAGCCTAAGAGCAGCCTGGATTTCCTAGGTTGGTTTGGGGTTTTGCTCTGTTTTAAGACAGCAGCAGGGAAAAGGGTTGAACTTGTCTTGTGGTGGACAGGTTGGGGAAATTATGGCTTTAGGTTTCTCTAACATTGGGCTTGGTGGTCTTCGAGAAATACTTGCCTGGTGCTATGTGGAAAAGAGGGCAGATATGGGAGAGGTGGATTATAGGTGGTGTGGAGGAGCTGCTGTGGCCCACGAAACCAGCATGATTTGTAGGATCAGCTCTAGGCAATGGCTGGGTTAACACCAGGCTTGCAACGTAAAAATAGATATTTCCCTTAATGTTTATTAAAATTGCCTCAAAAATTCCTCTCAATTGGATTCTTCTTAAAACATCATATTTAAATTTGTGGGGGTTTATTATTAATGTTTTAAAGATAAAAGGTTTGTCTTCCCCACCCACAGCTATTTCCTATTTGAAAAATGCTCAGGTGCATCAGTCTGGCTTTCCATCAGCCCAGCTGCCAATTTACACTTGCTAAATTGCTTCCCCCAAATTAAAACCCCCATGTCATACATACTGGTTGCCTACTTTTAAAATCTTGCAAAAATGTAATGACACCCTATAATAACAGTTTCTTGAGACAAATGTGTGTATACATATAACATTATTATATTGAGTATGTAATTTTGGGAAAGGATCAGGATTGTGGATGAGGGCAGATTTTTGTCTAGCAAAATCAGGAGAATTCATGGTTTTAAACCTGTTCTTCTGCCAGTTGGCCCTGTGCTTGACACAGGCTGAACATGAGCCCAGTTTGCAATCTTGCCATGGAGTAGCAGATGTGGGTCCTCCTGTCATCTGGATTTCATATCCTCTTGTTCCTTATTTCAGAGTGTGGATGGATCCTGCCAAAGCAAAACTGGCTGGGCCTTATCTTCTGCAGGTGATGGAGTCACTACATGGCAGATGAGTGTTGTCATGCTGGGTGGGTTGTCAGATGTCCCTTGGTTTGTCCCCTGGGATGTCCTTTCATGGGGCTGCTTTGCCATACTGTTCTCCATGTCTGAGCCCACTCTCAGGTGGGGAGTGGCTCCCTAGGACAAATGATACCTTCTTGTCAAAGCCAGGAAGAAAAGAACATGAAAACAAGTTCTACCTTGCTCTCCAAGGCAAGGACAATGCCAGGAACGAGTTGGGAGCTGACCTTTGTGTCTCTAGTGACTCCAAACAAAGCTGCTTCTGTTCAGGCACTTCTCGGTGGCCAAACAGAGATCAAGTCAGAGATTACTTGTCAGTTGAGGACAGTGATTAGATGATACTGATAGGCAGCCAGCTCTTAGTGATATTATGTTAATTAACTTGCTCTTTGTGAATGGATGGCTCAGGAGCTTGTGGCAGATGCAGCCTGGAGTGAAAATCAAAATGGCATTGGCCAATGCTGGCTGGGTTTGCAGCTGGGTATTTGAATCTTGGTGGTATTTTTAAGTATTTGTTGGAGACTTGTAGTGCACACAGACATAGGAGCCGGAGCAAGCAACCTTTCTGGAAGGATGTGACCTTGTCTAGGAAAACCACCTCCAGATGAAGGGCTGTAGCCTTGCCTTGCTCTGAGTGGCCTGGCTCAGCATGTAACTGCAGTCAGTGGAGCTGTGCTGGCTCCTGCCAGCTGGGTGTGGGTGGGAGGAACACCCAAACCAAGCAAAGATCCTGGTGCAGTGGGGACACCCATGTGGGAAGCCCAGGTGATGGCCACCTCTGCAGCCCCTTGCTGCACTGGGTGTTTGGGGGCTGCTTTCTGGTGTGATGTGGGCATGTCCTAAGGGAGAAGAACCTGCAGAAGAGTTTCTTGCGTGCCCACATCCATGGGTCATCTCTCCACACAGGAGGTGGAGAGGGCCTGAATCCCAAGGAACCCACAGGCAGGGTCCTTTCCTGGAACTGGACATGAGAGGTGACAAATTCTGGGTTTGTTTCTTTTTTTGTGGGAAAATGCCAAAGTTTGGTTGTTCCTGTCACCTTTCCAGAGTGAAATAATTTGCCAGATGTTTGATACTTACACTGACACTCTTCTGGGCACTAAATGTCACCCATCATTAGAAAATGCTTGTCTTATGACACATGATAGGGCTCAAACCCCTGAGGACCAGTGCCTTGGCATTATGGTGGGTCTGTGAGCAAGATCCCAGGTAACACCAGCTGTCCAAAGCTGTGACTTGCATTTGCTAAGTCTTTTCTTCCACTGCTTGTCATCTGCATGGAAAATTTATTATAAAAAGGAACAAAAAACCTCTTTATAAAATGGTGAAGACTTGCAATGGAAAGGAAAGAAAAGGGTTAGAAGCTCCTCAGGTGTAAAAAGGTGAATAACAGCTTCTTATCTTGTTAGAGATCAGACCAAATTCTTGTCTCCATTCCTCTAAGTGGCAACTGTGTTGGTCATGAAAAGGTTATCTTGTCAGCTGTAGACCTCCTAGACACTGATGTGGAGGCTGACATGTGCTTGCCTGATTGACACATCCAAGTTCACAGGCTGAGGACGAGCATATCCAACTGCAAACCATGTCAAAACACTCCAAGTGATCAAATACCAGCAGCACTTTCGGTGAAGAACAGCAGATTCCCACTGCCTCGGGCCCTCGGAGCTGCTGCTTCAGAGGGGAGATCAGATTTCTCCTCTGATGACCCCAAGAACAGGGGGCTCATTCAGAGGGATTCCTGGTGGGTTGGATCATGGTCTCAGGGCAGGGTGAATCCATGGCAGGAGGCAGGCAGGCCCTGTGGCACAGGGATGGGGAGTTGGTGGTGAACCCCAGCAGGCACTGCCCTACCATCCTGTCAATTTGGTGGCTTCAAGTGGGGTGAAGAGTCCCAACCAATTGTTCCTAACCAATCTTATTTAGGACTCTTTGAGAGCCCAGACAAGACTAGTGCTCTGGAGAGCTGAGCTTTGGCATCCCAGCTCAGTGCTCTGAAACTGGCTGGCCCCCAGCAGCTCTGGCTCTCTTGCCTCTGTTCCTTGTGGTACAGATGCAATAGTACCTGCCTGGGAGAGGAGGGGCTGTGAAGGGAGGTATCCACGAAGCCTTAGGCTTTTCTGTGCATTCCCAAGAGCATCTGCAAGGAAACAAGTCTGTGCTCAACACAAGCTCAAAAAAATATGCAAGCATGAAGAGCCCCAAGGCTGTGCATGAGAGAGTGAGGAGGAGAGGGGAAACAGTGAGCAACTTTTCTCAAAGAGGCAGGGACTGCCTGGAAAATACAGCGTGAGATCATGGAATGGGAGATGCAGCGTAACACCTGTGCCTTGGGTGGCTGGTTATGTTGTCCTGACAACCTCACACTGGTGTCCCAGGCTTGGAGGGTTTGGCTCTGCAGCTGAGTGCATGGAGATATTCGGGAAGTAACCAGACAGCCCCTGAGGAGTTTGGGGAGAAGAGACTGGTGAAACTCTTCCAAAAGGATTAGCTGGACTTTGCCAGAAGCTCTAACTGACTGTTGGCTGCTCTGTCTCCTCCTGGAGTAGGCGGAGCGGTGAGGAAGGAGCAGTGACATCCCAGCAGAAGGCCTGGGGGCTGGGGCACATGAAGCCTAATCCCATGGGGCAAAAACTGCATTTTCAGGAAGCTCTTCAAGAAAGGCTGGGGTGTCAGAGCTGGATACAGGATGGGAAACTCAGGCAGGACATGGTGGTTACAGGACAGTAACAAATGTGGCAGAGCTAAAAAAAAGGATGTTAGCTGGGAGCAGGGTGGTTGGGGAAGAAGAGGCGGTTACTTCTCTTTAAGACAAAAGGAGCATCCCCACCATGGCTGACCAGGAAGCCTAAGCAGAGGCACCATGAACCATCTGAAAGGCTGTTTGGATCCTCAGATTTAGTTTATGAGAAATGGGGCCAATTCTCAGCACCAGCTGGCTGAGCCTGGCCAGTCATCTGCAAACAGTGGCAGGGAAGGAGGGCAGCATGGCTGGTGTTTGACCAGTGGCCTTCCCATATCAGGCTGGGCTACCTGGGAGTGTGAGATGAGGAGGGGGCAATGAATCCAGAGAAAAATATCAGTGAATCTTTGGCAAGGAGCTAGAGCCATGAAGAAGCCCGAAGGCAGGTGCCATCCTCAAAAGCATTGCAGTGTGCTGGGCAGCAGTGGTGGGACCTGCAGCCCATTCCATGCCCCAGAAATGGTTCTACAAACCATTGCTCTGCCTCTTTCCTGGGCTTTACAGTTCCCATCAATTAGAGCATAATCACTTCCTTCAGAAAGCTTTTAATTACAAGCAAGCTTATTCAAAATTATGAAATTGCCTCCTAATTGATTATTCATGCAGTTTAACAGCTGTTTCCCTGACTTGCTTACTTTTTCCTTCCTTCGAAATGAAAATCTGCTGTTGGTATGACCAGCTCACCTCCAGCCAGGAGCTCGTGAGGAGCTAACAAATGTTTGTGGCAGTGCTGGCTTTCGTGAAGGGATTGACAGAAGCGCCTGATGGAGAGTTGTCAGCCAGGGCTGAAGCTTCCTCGTGAAATATGAATAAGCAAAGGAGATGCTGCATTTTCAGTCCTCCCCATGATGGCGTCAAAGCTGTGGCGTGCTGGGGGAGGAGGAAGAGTCTTGTTTCATCCCAGAGCCCTGGGCCACCCGAGCTTAGGTGCTGCCTGACCGAGTGCACCCGGCCAGCCCTTCCCGATAGCATCGGAGCAAGCACAGTAGGTGCTTTGTGCCTGGGGGGATCTGGTTTCTTGGGAGCAACTCTGCTCCTGGGGAAGACGATGACAATGTGCTGAGGGGAAGCAGGGCTTGGAAAAAAAAAAAAGACACAAACTTGTGGATTGCTCCGGGCTTGTTTCAAGGTGCTTCCTTAGGAAGAAGTCAGTGAGCATTCAGGGCTTTATAGTGGATTACCTGGTCTGCATCTCCCTGCTCCTGCTGACATCTGTAATGATGTTTTGAGTTTACTCAACCACAGGTTTTCACCCTGTAAAAACACATATTCCCTTTTTAGCTACTATTTACAGGTCCCACTTTTCATTCCCAGCAAGGCAAGGGGTGTTTCTCTTTTCTTTCCCAGTAAATGTTTCTACCTTGCTTTTCTGCTCAGAAAAGTTGCATAAGCAACTGCCTGGCCTGTCAGCTCCTTGCCAAAATAATTTTGGGGGTAAGGTTTCTCTGGGTCTTGCATAAAGGGATGCTGAAGAGATTTATAAATCTGTCCTCTAGTTCCCTCCTGCTCCATGGGGAGTTTTCAGTGGGAGCACATCCCTTGCTGGACTGCCAGAATTGTGTTGGTGAGCATTGCTACCATGTCACGCCTGCAGGTGAGGTGTGAGGAAGGGATTGTGGCTGCCCACCAGAGGGATTCACAAAGCCATGGCAGTCCAGGCTTCCCAGTAGCTGGGCTGCTACTGAGTCCTTCTGGCCAGCAGGTTTCTGTGCTGGAGGAACCCCAGGAGTTTTGCTCAGCTGACTGGAGACCCACAAGTACATGTGATGTGCTGGAGTGTGGAGGAGATGTGTTACTGCTACTGCTCATTCTTCTCTACTGGCTCCATACTGGGTATGCTGTTATTAATTGGATCTATTTGCCTCTGATCCAAGTGTCTGTGTCTTGGCAGGGTGCTAAAAGTCCTTCAGTTTTCTTTCTAGCTAAAAGTCCTGCTCTCCATCCCTCTTTCAGCAGAAAGCTCTAGTGAATGTGAGGCTGAAAAAACCTCTGGAGGCTCTCACTGAGAGTTTAACAGTGTGCAAGACTCTTCCTGTGAGCAAGTCTTGAGTAACCCTAATAATAGCTGTTCCTAGTGGGGTGTGGGATGCTTCAGTGAGGGAGCAAGACTCTCAGTTAAAAGGCAAAAGTCTTAGAAGGTCCATGGGAAATAGAGCAGTGAAACATAGAGATGGTGATGAAACTTTGCCATCTGCTCCCGAGCAAACCTACTGCAGGGAATATTCAGAGCAGTGCCAACACACACAAACTTGCTCCGGCAATGTTTTTGCAGTCCTGCTGGTGCGGGAACCCACTGGAGGTGGCATCTCAGCTGCTGGTCCCTAATAAAATCTACAATGCACCTGGAAGCATCACCTTTATGCTGGACAGCAATGGGAAGCTGTCCTTCAGGGCCGGGCAGACTGCAGTCCTATCATTCTGAGGTGTGCTTTTGGTGTGGTTTGTACTGGTGGGTAACTGGTGTGACACTCATGAAGCAGGCTGGCTGTCCTAGGAGAGATCCCCCCGAGCTGCTTTCCCAGGAGGGTGCACCTGGTTGTCCTGTCTGTTAACATCTGTGGACTGGAGGATACAAAACAGAGCTCTTGACACGCCACCTGTATGGCACAGCCCAGACAGAGGCCTCTGTCATATCCAGCCGATACAACTGTCCCCAAAACCACAGCGATGCGCAGGCAAACCTTTCGTGGGCTGAACAGATCCAGTTTCAGCGCTAATGGGTTTCCCAGGATTTGCAGATGCGAATTATTTGCATTCTTGACTCGAAGGTGAGTGCAGGTGCATCAGATGGTGGCTGTGAGCACCCCTCCGTGTGCTGTCCCCAGCTCCTGGGTGCACAGAGCTGCTACTGTGCACCGCTGCCCATTCCCCAGCTGCCTGTGGGACAGCACATCAGCTGCTCAGGGTGCTGCTCCGTGCTGTCTGGATGCTGTCTAAAGCACCCAGACAGCACGGAGTTTTCTCTGGTTTTCTGTGTTTTCTCTGTTTTTCTATGTTTTCTCCGTTTTTCTATGTTTTCTCCTCCAGAGAAGACATTTAAGGAGTCAAACCCTGAGCTGGCCCTTGGGCGTTTGGTCAGAGGTCCATGGAAAACACCCTTTGCTTTAAACCACCCTCCTTGTGTTTGCTCTGCGTAAACTCCAGGACTATTTAACACACCTTAGCTTCTTATAAAGTTTCTGTCAAGACGGATTAGCAGCAGGATGACAGATTGCTATTACAGCCTCAGTGAACTTTTAATACCTGCCAGTAACTTCTGTGAGTCCTTTAAATCCTCCTGTGGATGCTCGGGTTGGGGAGCAAAGGCTGCTGCTTACACTGCTGGTATTCAGGGTACCTGTGCTCCCCTCCCAGCTGCTGGCATTAAGGAATGACCTCGAGGGATTTCTGCCATGACGTTCCCCAAGGCCTCAAAACGGCTTCCTGGGTGCAAGCTCTATCCCCTCTCCTTGTGGGGCAAGGTGATGCTCAGGGTGTGACTGGAGGTCCCTAGCAGGCTCCAGGCTCCAGAGGGGGGGCATTAGCAAATCTCAGCTCCTGCCTGCCCAGGGGAGGGTGCTGGGGTGTGAGCAGAAGCCAGGGAGATTTGGGAGACCCTCAGAGGCTGCAGTCTGGCAGCTAAGGGTCAGAGCACCCCTGATGCCAGCTGCCAGCTGCCCTTCAGGCAGGCTTGGCTTCATCTAGAGAAGTCATGGCCTGTGGCCCAGGCATCCTGGTACAGGTCAGCAGGCTGGTGGGTCTGCAGTCAATGTGATTTTTTTTTCCTTCTACTGAATTTTTCATCTTTTTATTTGAATGCACCTTTTCCCACTACTGTCACCAAAACTGAAATGGCCTCAGCGTAGAGGTGAGCCAAGGAACAGCTGCCAGATGTCCATGTGGTGAAGTGGCTGCCATGTGAAAGGGTGGTGTGTGGCAGTGAGTGTGCTGATGTGGTGCAGCTCAAACAGCTTCTGTCCAGGATCTTTGGGCCTCTGCTGGGTACCAGCACACCCTCCACTCCTTTCCTCCCACAGCTTTTTTCTCCCACCTACTAAATCCCCAGCTTCTGGAAGCATGGTGTATGCAGGAAGATATTGGCTATTCTGGATAGCTTCCAGTTGTGGAAAAAAAGCTTGAAATTGCCTTTGCGAAACTCCCTAAACTCAAAAACCAGAAGTCACCTAGTACTTCTTTTGGCCAGGGTGTTGCTGACTGTGTCGGGATGTGTTCTGCTCTTTAGGTTTCACTTACTGGGATGCACATTTTCGCAGCAGGCAGTTTGCATCCATAGCTTATTAGCCCTTTGAAATGCCATCTTTCTCTTGTGCAGCGTTGGACAAGTTTGTGTAGCTTGGCAGAGAGACAGTTGTTCAACAAGAGGCTGCAGCTGAGCAAGATGTCTTGTCTTGGCATGGCCAACACATCATGGCTGCTATTCTGGCTGGTATTTTGGCCTCCCGCCTGCAGGACGTGCCTCAAGGCATCCAGCAAGGGCTGTGGAGCTGGATGCTGTGTGTCCTGATGCCATGGCTACGCTGAGGTGCTGTTTGATGTCGTTCAAGCAGGGGTTGTTAGAAACTCTAGCCAAAGCAGGACCTCTGATAGGGGCTGCACGTGTGGCTGGCAGGAGCCAGGACACAAAAGGACCTGTACCAAATGTATGGTGGATGCAGACAGAAAGAGGAGCCTCTTGTCAATGGAGGAGGAACTGGGGGGCTGGAGAGCCAGGTAAGTTCAGATTTGCTGCTGGGAAGGAGAATGAGAGACCTTCGTTTCCTGGGGACTGTCCCAGCCCTGCCCTGCTTGATCTGGGTTAACTTGAGCAGCTGCTCTTTAAGAATCTTTGATTTTTTTTTTTTTTTAATTGTACAGTAATATGCATTTTTGGAAAGCTGGGCTATTATCCCTCTAATAGCAAAATCCAAACCAGAAGAGAGAAAGGGAGGGAGGGAGCACGAGAAGGGGGCCTTTGAAGTGAGCTGCCCAAATGAAACGTGTGACATCAGAGAGATGGCAGATAGCTGGCAGAACAAGGCTGCCTTTGAGCCCGGCTTGGGCCTGGCCAGCACACACTTTACACCCCACCTCCCGAAGCTGGAGATGAAAGATGCCCCAGGCAGCCTGCCTGACCCCATTGCCTCTGCTATCTCCACTTGATTGCACAGTGTTTTGCTCCAAACAATTCTTCACTGTCTGGGCCGCACAGGTGAATCTCCTGGCTTGGCTCGGCAGCGGGGATGCCGCACATAGCAAGGCTGCTTTGTGCAGCGCTCACCTGCTCATGGGGTGGCTTTCTTAGGACAGGTTTTGTTCCACAGCAGGGCATGGAGGAGGGGTGCAGAGCAGAGGATGGGGCAACCCTGCGCAGCCTGGGGACAGAGAAAGGTCTGGGGGAATATGGAGTGAGAGAGCATCCTCAGCCAGCAGATTTGGTGAGCCCAGGATCTTGTGTTGGATGCTCCAAGAAAGGAGCATTCAGGCGGGATTTGAAAATAATCTTCTGCTCCATTTGTTACAACCTGCTAATGTGTCTAAAGAACTCTGGTTTCCCCCAAAATGGGCCATGAAACCAGGCTTCACAGGCTACTTTAACACCTTCCCACTGAACATCACAGTACTGTGGAATTCTCTGCATGGAGAAAAATCAGGCCAGATCCCACACTGGAGTCCCCAAACCATAAACCAGGACACAACCAGCATAGCCACAAGCAGGGCCAGAATAGATTCCTGACTGGTTCATTTCTGAGTGTCTTCCAGCAGTGTAAAGGCCCGGAGGGACCTGTCTCCCATGCATCCACATGAACTGCTGTTTTGTGACTGCTCTTATGGGACCTGTGTCCTTCCAGCTGGGTTAGGATGGGAAGGGTAGGTGGACATTCTGCTGGTGAGAGCTGCAAGAGCCGTTACAGCAGGCTGGTCAACATCAGCTCCTGCTTGGGAAAGATGGAAAAGGATTGAGGACTGGAGCCAGACTTTAGAAGATCAACAGCCAGTGGAACTCAATCCCTACTTGTGCTCTGTAGATGGGCAGGCTCAGAGAAGCCTTGAGTGTCCAGGTAGTACCACAGATGTGTCCACACAACCTTCTCAGGAGGCCCTTCCTCAGCAAATGCAGCCAGAGGCAATTCTGGATTCATGATTCGGGCAGATGTCAAAACTCAGAAGGGCATTTGAATAGCTGAGCTCCCATACATAGATCTGAGCACCCTTTTGACCTTTACTGAAGAGATCAGAGCCAAGTTTTCCCTTGCATTCAGTGACTTGTAAAGACTGAATGCCCTAAAATCAATGTTACTAGTGGGAACATGGAAATTAATTGTGTCAATCTATCACTCATCTTGCCCTATTACATTCAATGATTAGAACTTGGCCTCAAACACATGAACAAAGTATCTTCTGTGACAGGTAACTGCTGCATGGGGGATGGCGGTGAGTGGCTTAGAGTGGCCAAAAGCAGAGAACAAAGGAAAAGGTTGGGTCTAGCACTGCTTGTGTTGGTTTTGGGGTTTTTAAGTGCAATGCAATGCTTTCCTTGCTTAGGTCTAGTATGGTCAGTGTCACATCTTCAGAACAAGGGATTAAGTACAAAAAGGCAACATTTGCAGAAGTCTGGGTTGCAAAGGAAGCAAAGTCTTCAGGACACATCCCCATCTTGTCCCTGCTGATGGGCAAGGAGGAGCTTGCAGAAGTTTGCTTAGCAAGGACTTGTGAAATGGTAAAGTTAGAAAAAAAGTAAAATAGCAGGAAACTGTCACTAGGGGGAACTACATGGAGAAGGCTGGCATTCTGTTCTGGACTGTCTTGGAGCAGTGCTAAGGAATGACACACCAGGTTGATTGGTCATCTCCAGGTAGACCCTGGGGCCAAGGGGGAGACTTGCAGGTATTATGCTTAAAGGTATTATGCAGTGACCTTCCAAATAACTGCTTAGGGACAGACTGTTTGAAGGTGTGAATGACACCAGTGCTGTGGGAATTATTGCATGTCCAGCTGTCACATCACCCAACCCCAAATCTGGCCTCGGGGAGCCAATGGTGTTGATGGTGACCTCTCTGCCTCACCTCCATCCACAGACAGCTTGGGGGCTGGTGACACGGTCAGGTTGCAGTCATGGCTGTGAAACAGCTGAGGTGCCTGATGGCTGGAGGGGGGATGTGATTGAGCTGACTTCAAGAGAGCCCAGCTGGGTAGCCATAAATAGGTATGGAAGCACAGAGCTTGGATTTGGGCTGAAATTACTCCACTGGCTGTGGCTTTAAGTTCAATTCATGTCCAGCGTAGCTTTAGACTAGCTACTGAGAAGAAATTACAGCTTTTCTGTGCACACAACATGCCTGAACAGCTTCCATCCTGCCCCAGAGCTACGCAGTTTAGTCCTAGTAAAAAGCTGCTTCCCACCCAATGTTACTGGTGAACTCTTGGTACCCTCAAGTCTCTTGGGGTGAGTTGCTGTTGGCCTGGGGTTACCTGGAGGTGGCAGAGGGACGACAGCCCCTCCACCCCTCCTTGGGAAGGAAGCCACCTTCCCACTGCACACCCACTGAATGTGGTTGGTATTGTTCAGCAGCATTGGGGGTTCACCTGTCTCTCCATGGCAATCAGAAGGTTACAGCTTGGGGCAGCATGTCAGCTTGGAAGCTTGCTGGTACCCCTCATACAAGGCTCATTTCAAAAGTGTTTCTCAAACTAGTGCTGATGGGAGAAGAAAAGCCTTGCTGTCCTACACCAGCATCCCCATGTGCTCCCTGTTGCCCTCCAGCATGGCCAGAATCCACAAAATAAAGCTGAATTTGGGGTGGGAGAGAACCAGTTATTTGAGGCAGAATCAGGCCTGTGGGATCTGTGTTGGTTAGATTAAACAGGCTCATCAGTTTGAAAACCTCAGAAAAACACCTGGATGGGTGGCAAGTCCCTGGAGCGGGTGGCACAGCCATGCTGTACCTCAGTTTTATACCCATCACTTTTCCAAGGGACACCTTGTCAAATCAACCAGGACAAGATTCAAGGTGCATAAATCATGCAGGCTCTGTGGATGCTGGACACCTGTAGAGCTTTGTGACTCCGTATCTGGATTTCGTTCTGTAAAATGGGGAAGAAGAGCATTTTCCCCCTGATTCCTCCTCCTTCAAGGTATGGCTGTCCATCAGAGGGCAGAAACATTGCCCATTGTCACTGATCCTTTTGAAGGTTGCAGGGCTTATACCAAACTTCTCTGTGCTTTTCTGTGCCACGGACATCTGTGTTCACCAAAAGCTTTTCCACAGACTGTGCCCAGGCACAGGGCTCAGCACATCTCTGTCCCAGCTGGTGGGAAGGAGGCAGAGGGCCCAGATCAGGAGCTCTTTCTATGTCAAAAAGGAGTTAATTTGGGTGTAGAAGTTTGGAAGGGGACCTCAGTGAGAAAGGGGGAGAAATTAGAGCTAGAATAGGCACCTCCTACCCCATGCCTTGATGCAAGGCAGGGTGGGCTCTGTGCTTGCCCAGCCTTGCACTGAGTATCCTCCAGTAGCCAAGGCTGTGATGCTCTCCTGGAGCTGCCATTTGGGAGCTTCCCCAAGCCTTTTTCTGTGCTCCCTTTCTCCCTGAAGCAAGAAAAAGGAGGCAAGAAACACAAACAAGGAGAGAGAATCTGCTACCTGAGAAGAAGGATGAAGTGTGAATCTGGGGAGTCCCACCCTATGATCACCCCCCGAGTTGGGAGGGTCCAGGAAGATACTTCCATCTCTTCATAGGCACTTAGCTCTGGGGCTGATTGTGGGTTTGGTGCACTGTTGAAGAACCTAGTGTTGCGCCATTCCATGCCTCTGGGCTTTTCCAGCCTCCCTGTGCCACAAGGACAGGACGGCAGCTCTCCTTCCCTGTGGGACCTCCACCACAGAGGTGGCTGCAGCTTCTCTGTACCCACATGTCCCCTTCCTCCCTCTCCTTCATTAAGGCACTGATCTCTTCCCAATAACAAGGGGGCTTCTGTTCGACAAAACCTGCCAATTAGTCATTCTGGCTGGGTATAAACGTGGCACTTGAACAGCTGAGGGGACGGCGGGCAGTCCTGCCCCTTCTCGCGGCGTTGCCAAGCTTGCCATTAACACAATGTGACAACTAATCTCTCTATAGCATCTGACTGAGCAATTTTAATTAATAGCTCTGTGCGCGTGCACACACCCCCCACCCCCTCCACTCCACACAGGTACCGCATGCCTTTAAAGCTCCTGCCCTGGCACTGCAGCCTGCCTGGACAAAAGGAGGAAAAAGACCTCATTCTGCCCCAGTTAGTGCAGAAATGCTGCTTGTTTGGGGCTGTGACCCTTGGACTGAACCAAGAGCCCCCCATTCCCTGTCCCCTCTGGGGGGTTGAGGACCTCCATAAATATGGTGGCTCTGGGGAAGAGGTGTTTTCTCAGCTCTGCTGGTGGTTGGGGCATCCCTGTGGTGGCCTGTGGGAGGTGAGGGGCTGGCAGGGCTGAGCCCCTCTTGGCCTGGATGTGGGGGAATTGGAGGGCACTGAGGGGGCATTTGTGCCGCTTCTCAAAAAAAGGCTCCCTGGCTTTATTCAAGTGCAGGATAACATCAGATTTCCACAGCCTGGTTCTCCCCTGATGTGAACAGCCACAGCTTGGCAGATGGCTGCTGTTGGGGCCTCTGTGGTTTTGGTGCAGAAGTGTCCTGGTTTGTTTTAGGACAATTGAAAGGGCTCATCCATGGTGATCTTGAATGCTGCTTTAGGCAAATATTAGCTTGAGGAGGCCTGTTTGGGGCCGTGACTCTCAGTGATGTGACCATCACCATAGTTGCAGCAAGAGCAAGGCCAGCCCCCAGCATGGCCGGGAGCCCAGAGAAGCTGCTTGGGGCTGTGTGGGTTACTGCAGTGGGAGCAGCACACAAATTCCCCCAGGGAGAGGGGGAAATCATTGTGGTTAGAAAGACAGCTAGACCTTTCTGGTGAGGACTGGTGGAAAAAGCTGGACACAGCAGAAGGTATGAAGGCTGGCAGAGAGCAGGAGTGTGGAGAGTCCCCTCCCCACCCTCCCTTAAATCAATGCTTTGGTGCTTCTGATCCAAGTGTTGCTGGGTAGCCAAGACCAAAGATGGAGTCAGGATGACTGGATATCTGGATCATGACAAACTTGCTCAGGCTCTTGGATAAGAGGAATACACTGGGTCATCTTCTCCCACACTGACATGCATTGTAGCACCATTGCCCTCCTGCAGCTTCCTCCTGCCCAGGGCTGCACAGTGCTCTTCCTGCAGATGACCAGAGACAGTCCTCAAATGTAGTGAAAAAGCACCATGGACTGCTTAGGCCTGGGAGGGCATCCATGCTCCCTCCAGGTTCTCATTCCCATGGCATGTCTGGGGGTCTTACACAGTCACCTGGGCAGAACAGCTGCAGTGTGTGTCCCACTGTGGTGCTGGGAGCCTGTGGCCTCAAACAGTGACTCCCCCACACCTGGTGATGCTCCTGCTGGATCTGGCCTGCTGGAGATGCTTAAACAATTTGCTACTTAGGTAATAAATGGCAGGGAGCCCTTGCTCTCAATAGTGGGCTCAACTCTTGCCATACTGTTGGATAACTTATCTCTGTCTGGGAATATCTGCCCATCCTGGCAGCATTGCTTGTTCTGCACAAATGCAGGGGCTTGTGCTTTGCTTTGTTCTTGTGAAAAGCACAGAGTTGTGTTTCCAAATCTATCTCTTGCCCTGGAAAGATAGCAGATGTGTGGAATATGGGAGTAGTGTGTAGGAGCCTCCTGCCTGAAGATGGGATTTAGAAGGAATTGACCAACCAGTCCCACCCCTTTCCCTCTGCTTGTGCTTGTCCTTTCTGGCTTGGTCCTTGCTGGTGACTTATATTTCTCCTGGTCCCTCTCCTGCTTTGGAGGCTGCCCAGGCAGTATCCCAGAGCTCTGGCTGCTCTTGCTGGAAGATGTGTGCCTTGCTTTGGCAGGGAATGCATCCTGAGACTGCCCAAGATCACCCTTGGTCCCTGTGGTGACTTGATGAGCTCAGCCCCCTGGACAGCTCAAGCACACCACCAGGCTGTCCCCTTGTCCTAGGACATGGGTCTGGCTGCCTAGGTGAAGCTGGGTGCTTCGAGCACCTTGGCTCTGCAAGGACCACCGAGGCTGTTGCGTTGCACCCACAAGAGCTTTCTTCCTTGCAGCTCACTCTCCTGATGGAGACATCACCCACTGGGATACTCAGGAATCACCTCGGCCAAGCAGCTGGCGAGCACAGCCACCCATCCTCACCCTGGGAAACACGATGTGGACCAGCCATGCCCACACCCAGCCCTGGACAGAGGATCTCTTCCCTGCAGTGGAGATGGAGGGGATGTGTTTGGGATCTGTGCAGGCGCCGGTGCCCCCAGCACGCCCGGCACGGCAGTGGCAGGCGGCCGCAGGCCCTGCCCCATCTGCCTGCATGGCAGCACGACGGGGAGCTAATGAGAAGCAAGGTGAGAGGCAGGAGACAGCCTGACAACTCTCTGGCTCCACAAGCTGCCGGTGGAGCATGGGCGGCAGAAGGATGGCACCTGCCCCCCCTGCCCAGCTTCTCCAGCTTCATAATGAGGTTATTATTGGCCCGCTGCTTGACGGCCGGCACCAGCAGCTCTAGCCTCCTAGTCCTCCCAAATCGCACTTGTGGCTGCAGGAGCGGTGAGGCAGGGAGGGAGGTATGGCCCTGCCCTTGCGCTTGGGTTTGGCCCAGGCTTCGGTGGGAGGGAGGGATGGTTTTGACCTTGCTCACAGAGGATGCGGTGCTCCCATGCTCGCTGCCTGTCCGTCCCTGTTACTATCTCTTGAAGGCTGCTGGGCTGTTGCAGCCTGGTTTGACAGGGGGAGAAGTCTCAAAGATAATTAAGTTCCTACAAGTTTTGTGAAAATAGGTAAGCGAAGGAAAGGGGTGTGATGAGGGCTTCTGCAAAAGCAGAAGGCTGAGCCAGGAAATGGCAGCTGCCTTGTTTGTGGGAAGCACTTCCTGGGACCTGGACTGAGAAATCAGGAATGATGCTTAGCAGGGGTTTTCCCATGTTGGGTCTGCTGGGGGAAAGGATGGGATTTTACACAGTATATCCAGGAGCAGCGAGATCCCAGTGCATCCCAAAAAGGAACTCACATGTGGATAATGAAGGCACATGAGCTCCTTAAAAATTTCCTAAAGATAAAAAGCCCATCTGTGTTTGTGCCAGCTACTAGGACATCATGGTGTGTGCCAGTTGTGTCTCTCTCCCTCTGCCTGCAGAGCACTGGTTCGGAGACTCCAAGCACTTGTCATTGTCCCACCTCAACTAAGAGCAGCTGCAAGCAGCTTTGCTGAGCCAATCACCCCCAGCATGCTAATAATGATTGTATTAAGTACTAATGCAGCATGAGAAACCAGTGTGCTACCAGACTCCTCCGACATCCAAAGGATTGCAAGGCAGGATATGGAATGGCTCCTGCTCGTCTCCTGCCTCAGCATAAGGGACTGGCTGAGAGGGACACGCAGGTGCCACTGTTCAGTGCCCTTGACCCCGCAGTGACCATGGGGACCCAGTCCCAGGCACCCACGGCGCGCCTTGGCAGGAGCTGCCCGTGGCCGGGCTGGCGGGCAGGGAGCGGCCGGCGTTTGCCTGCTCGGAGCAGCTGGCGCGGATGTCGCAGCCGATTACGTCGGGGAAGGAGGTGAGCGGCAAAGCGGTGACACCTCGCTGACGGTGCCCTGCTGGCGAGGGGCAGATGTGGAGGCCGACACATGTTCACCGCCGCCACGCCGCTAATTAATCACCTCCGCCACAGCGCCCTACCTCGCGAGGAGTGCAGGGTGGCACTGCCCAGGTGGCAGTGGGTGTTTATCCCCGTGCTGTCCCTTTGAGCCACACCGTCCCATCCACGGGATGGCAGGATGATGGGTCACGCCGCCAGCAAGACTTAATGCTTGGTTACTGCAAGAAAGAGGTTGGAAAAGCTTTGTTCTCACTCCTGGCACAGATACAGCCGCCCTATAAATCAATAGGATCATTCCTTGGCACCACCATGGCTTGAGCACCCATGGGAAATCGGGCACCCTGAGGCCCAGGCACCTTGCCTGCACCCTGGGGGACAGGGAGACACAGTGTCTATGCTTTGCAGCTGTGAGGGGTTCAGACAGGCAGAAAAGGGGAATTCCCTTCCCCTTGAAAAGATCTGCACCTTCTAAATTACACAGAGAACAGGGCTTATTTTTCTTTAGGGGTGTTGTCCTGTTTGCTCTGGCACAGCCACGTGCTGCTGCTCCAATTCAGCTCACCAACCAGAACCTCAAGCACTCACCCAGATTGCTTTTTCCCAATTTCCCTGCTAGTCAGATGAAAAAAATCCCAAATGAAGAGTGTCACAGTTTTGCTGAAATGTGATTTTTTTGCTGGGAATGTCTGACTGAAATTCCTGACAATGTCTCCCAACCAGGAGTATCTTGTGGGGTCACTCCAGCCCTCTTTGCCTTCACAGCCTGTTCCTGGGCTCCCAAGGGGGCAGCGGTATTGGGAAGGGGGGGAAGAATCCCCCTCCTGTTTACTCCAGCTTTCCACCAAATTGAACCAGGAGATTTTGCAGCACACCCCGGTGGTCATCTGGCTTCAGGAAGGGAGGATGAGGATGCAGCCATCACCTTTGGGAATGCTTTTGGGCCAGGTCACAATCCATCCCCAAAGCACCACAGTGCCTGGGCAGCCCCAGCGTGTCCCCAGGGGCTGGGGACCCCACAACTGGCTTGGAGACCTCTCTGGGGCCTCTGCAGTGCTGCCCTGCTCCTCTCTGCAGGCAGAAGCCTCCATCTCGTGGCCAAGTCCCGAACGACAGACTTGGGTACGAGGAGGGCTGGGACCAGGGGCCATGTCCTCACCTGAGGGGCAGAGGAGGAGGCCCCCAACCCACAGCCCTCTTATTCATCACTGACCACAGAATTACCTTTCCCCCACTGCAAATTCATTAAGTCCCACCGAATTGAGCTGGGTATTTTTATTTATCACACTTGATCTCTTCTCTGCATGCATTATTTCAGCAGTCAAAAGTTTTCTGGAAGGTTACAAGCCTTTATTTATGATTTTTTTTCCTCCCAATTTTTATTTCTGAAGCTGGGCTCAAGGCAACCAAGGAGGTAGCAGAGTAAAATTAGGCAGTGGTGCATCCTCGCTCCTCTGCCTGCTCCTGGGGTGCTGGCCTCTGGCTGAGGGATGAGAGAGGGGACCTCCACCAGCCCTGGTTTCCCATCCCCTTGGACTCGGCTGGCCCTTGGCTGGGGGCATCAGGAGCAGGGCTGTGCCTGGGCAGGATTTACCCATCAAGTTTACCAGCCTGGTGTCCTGTAACATTCCTGCTCTCTCATCCCTTAAACATGGAGACAGTGGGATGCTAGCCCTGCTCAGCCCAGGGTGAGGAAAGCCAGTGTGCCTCAGTTTCCTTGTTTCAAATGAGCTTGTTCTGCCTTTGCTTCTCTCCCAGCCTGACCCTCATTCCTACCCCTTTAATCAATACAGGGACCAGCTCTGCCTCACAGCACCCAGCAGGTTTGTCACCTAAAACCCTCAGCTCACTCCACTAATGAGCTCTCTGGCTTTTTTTTTTTTTTTTTTTTAAAGCAATAGGACAGCTTTTGTAGGACAACTCATTCCTGACTTGTCCATCTGTGCTGCAGGGCTCTCTCAGGGCTGGCCTTGGGGTGCTGCAGTCTCAGTGGCTCTCTGGTTGACAAAAACCCCGAAGAGACAAACAGCAGAGAAAAGCAAAGTCCTCGACCAGGGCTGGGAAACTCTGACACCCATCAATTAAAACCTGGTAGGGATGGGGAATTACCTTCTCACAGCCAGTGAGGGCCATGGGGTGACTTGCCATGGGCCAAGCACCTCTTGCACATGTCCTCATGGTCAGTACCCCACCCCAAGGTGGAGATCCCACCAACTGCATCCCCACCACAGCTGCAGAGCTCAGGGCTCCATCCAGCAGCACCCACCCCACGCCTGGAGCTGCCCCAGCCTCATTTCCCCGAGCAAATGGGTGAAAAAACAGCATTTCCCTCCAACTTCTTTTTTCCCACTTTTCAAAAATTAAGATCTTATTTCAGCATCAGCAAAAGTTTTTTTTCCCCCCCATTTCAGAAATTCCACAGGGAATTTCAAGAAAAATGGAAATATTTGCAAGACACCCCAGGACAGAGAATTGGATTGTGAGCAGCTTTCATCTGGTGCAGCCTTCACTTCCTGCCCTGTGGGATAAAAGTCCCAGCAGAAGTGACAAAGACTCATAAATTCTGCAGAACAGTTTAGTTCTTTCTGGAAAAAATCTGGTTGTTCCCTGAAGTGGCACTGAGAGCTGGGTGTGATGCGGGGTAAGGAAAGTTTCTGTGAATATCTGTCTCTTAATTAATATTAATATCTCTCCAGCTTTTTATCTCTGCTTTAAATAAAAAGAATCCAGCTATGGCAGAGTTCCCACTACATTAAGAAACCCATGAAAGCGGAGTGATGGATGCTTTGGAAGATGGCTCTCATTAATGTCTAATCCTTCCCATCAGCCCTACTTGTCCCTGACACTTGGAGCTTGTTAACCATTTTTTGCAATGGTTTTCAGAGACTTCTGGGCCTGGAGGGGGAAATGGCACAGCCTCTTTCCCTTGCCTTCAGGTGACAGAGCAAACAACAGCATGAAAAAGTGGTTTCTGTTTTGGGTGCCACTGGCTGCCACTCTTTCCAGCTGCCTGGCCCAGCTTTATTTTTAAAAGTTGTCTCCCAGGCAAAGCCAGAGCTTAGTGGAGGCAAAATATTTCTGTTTCTTTATAATTTTATTTGTATCATTTTAAAGGCTATGTGTACAGCGATTGTTTCTGGGTGCAGGACTCTGTGGGGTTGGGGAATTGAGGGCCCCTCCTGGGACTGTAGCTCCTGCCTCCTCTTGCTGCTTTTCTGTTGTCAAGGGCAATCGATGTGGGGACATTTTGAAAAGTGTCAGATCCTGGATTCATGTGAATGAGTAAATAACTTTTTTTTTTTAAATGAAATCACTTTAGTGCTTGTGGAAAATACGATAGGTTTCGAGGCTAGAAGGAAACAAGAAGTGGGTTTGGTCTCCATGGGGTTACAGCTAGAAAATCCAGTGAAAGGGCCTTTTTCCTGGGCACAGATAGGCCATGGAAGCACTTTGCCAGCAGAGAATTCTTGTCCTGCTCATCCCTAAAGTTTTGGCAGCTCCTTGCCACCATCCACCTCTGCCGTGAGCGTTTGCCTATTGCAGTGCTGACAGTGAAAAGTTCCTGCATTTAACACTGCTTTTCCTAATTTATATCCAGGTTTCAGTGCTAATTGAGAACATGTCTCGGTGGCTGGTGACAGCACAGCATGCTCCAGGAGAAGGATGCCCATCCTTCTGCTCCCAGCCTCACTGGGTGTCCTCAGGGAGATCACAGAGCCCTGCCAGGCCAGTCACCCCTGGAAAAATCGGTCTCTGATCCTGCTTGTGGTCCTGCAAAATCCCTGCTGGGAGCAGCTCACCGAGGTCTTAATGTGGAGCTTCTGCAGCCAGCCCAGCCTTGTGGGATAAACAGGTATTGGTCTTCCTTGAAGAGAAAAGCCACCCAAACCCACAACAATTGCTAGCTAAACTTAGTCACATAAACTGTGTTTGGGCTGAGAGTGATGGAGTGAAGTGTTTTTCGCGGGTAAATGTTGCATTAAGACTTGCAGGCACGGGGATGCGGAGCCCCGTGGAGTGGCCGCGGTGCCGCTTCCGCCTGCTTTCCACTAGAGGTAGCTGGAGCCACGCACAACCCGCCCGGCAGCCCTGGGATTTCGACATTCCCAACCCTAAATCAGTAGCGACAGAAGTGATTAACCTGCCATTAAAGGCACATATCCCAGTGCAGGAGGGTCTCGTTCTGCAGTTCTCTCTTCCCGGCGTGGCTCCTCTCCCATCCCCTGCACCTCGAGAGCTGCGTCAGCGCCTTCTTGGTGTAAAACCCCGGAGTTGGGGGCTTTTGGAAAAGCAAACACAGACACACCCACC
>VZTE01004305.1:340936-355130 GCA_013397775.1 Eulacestoma nigropectus
CCCCCCGCTGCAGTTCATCCCGCGGCTCCGCAGCCTTGGGGATAGATGTCTGCGACTCTGTGGAAGGGAAGAGTAAACTGCTCTGAGCTGTTTATTCTGCAGAGGAGGAATAGCAGAGAAGTTTGGTGGTTTAAGGCACTTTTTTAAAAACTTTTTTCCCCCCTCTTTTTTTGCCCTTCTGGTAGATTTAAGATGTATATTGCCAGCTGACTCTGCTGTTTGTGGAAGGCGTCACCCATCCAGCCCGGGTGGGTGATGGGGTGCTTGGGGGGTGGCTGGCTCCAGCTGTTGGGACCCTTCTGGCTGATCCCCACTGCAAATTCTTTTTGGAATTCTCTTTCTTGGAGGAGAAGGAGTATAACAGATAGAGCAGCTCCTCCCGAGGAGTTGCAATAAGCTTGCAAAGCGAGAAGGGAAAGAAGGTCAGAAGGAGTGAGGATTATCTGCCTCCCCCATTCCCAAAGGGATTTTAGCCCTGACTTTTAATAACAGCCAGGAAAGAGGCAGACTTCATGCTTACCCAGAGGAAAAGGCCCTAATAGCATAAAGGATCAACTAGAAAAAGCCCTTTTCTCTTGCTCTGCCATCCTCACAGAGACTCTTGTTTCAGGGGCTGCCTGGACACTCTGCAATGGATGGGGGTCCTGGCTGGCAAAGGGAATGCTCATGTCGCCAGTCTGGCCATGATTCGCTGATGGTGATGGTGTGACTTCCCTGGACAAGGTCACCGGCACAGCTCTGTGTGATATGAGAGGTTCATGCATGGGATGGAGGGACAGCCCTTGGGCCCCTCTCTGTGGCCACCACTTTGCCCAGTCCACGCATGTGGACCTGTGTTTGTCCAACCAAGTGAGTTCCCCATGGTATTGGGGAAGAATAAATTTGGGTTGCATGGCTGGGGCCATCTGCAGCCCCGCAAAGGTGTCCCAAGCCTGCAGTATGCCACATCAAGAAGCTCCTGATGATATTTCCCTGATGCCATGTGAGATATGGCTGCAGGTCCTTTGCTGCATCATCCTCTTTGGTCGGGTCTTCCGGCCACCAAGTGTCATTCTCGTTTGAGCTGGCCGAAGCCACCTTGGTGCTCACATGGTCCACCAAGCAGGAAGAGACTGAGGAGTCGAGAGGAATGATCCTTTCTGGCTGAGGCTGGCACCTCCTGGTATTTCAGTCTAATCCCTGAACTGCTTAAAGATGGTCTAAAATCCACCTTGGCTTCTTCTCCAGAGTGTTTGCCAGGGGCTGGTGGGCAGTGTTTGGGAGTGGTGGAGCTCTCGCCCAGTCCTGCGGGATGAGGACAGGCAGGCGCCAGTGAGATTTGACGAATGGAGACTGTTAATATTGAACACATAATTATGCTGGCCAAGGCCGAGAGTCCTTCCGTGTGTGGAGGGCATCAATATTAAGGCGAGTTACTAAATGTATCTCAAAGGTGAACTCAAAGACGTTTGGGAGGGCCAGGGCTGAGTTTTGGGACTCTGCCGTGCCATGGCTGGCGCTGAGAAGGTTCTTGCTGGGAGAGAGGAGAAGCTGCCTTCCCTGAGCCCCTTCAAGATGTCCCCATGTTTGACACTTAAAAGAGGAGACAGGCATGGCCACCCCGTGCTGCCGAGCTCAGCCTTTCTGAGATCAGGGGATCAGCCTAAAATGCTTACTTTTAAACACTGCATGCCATAAATGAATCAAACTAATTAAAATAAATCCTCCCAGGGTTGGGGCTTTTAGGGTGCTTGGTTTCCCTGCAAGACAGCTGGAAACTTTGCCATGGTTGCTTTCTGACACCTAAGCTCTTGGTTCCCAGAGCTGGGGCTTTAAAAGGCACTTTGGGTGCCTTAGAGTGAAACTGGGGGACCTGGAAATTGTGCTGGGAGCCCCTGGCTCCCTAGTGAGAACTTTTTTTATATTTATGGAGGAAAAGGAGTAATTTCTCTCTATCAAAAATGAATGAAAACTTCAAAAATCTCTACCAGGTTTTATTTATTGCCTCATCTATTAAAATAGCCACATAGCTATTCAAGTGTGGGGGCTGTACTTTGTCTTATCTTTTCCATGAGTCACGGAATATTTTTTTGGGGGGAAAAAGATATTGCTGAGTTTCTCACAAAGGGGAAATGTCCTGGAGGATGCCAAGGGCATGACTTGTCATTGCAGCAGCTGAGCAGCACCATCATCCTCCTGACACTGGCATCCCGCAGCCCTGGCCAATGCCAGCCTCATGAACCATTCCCATCCCTGCTGCTGAGATGAATCCAGGGTTTTCTTCACCTCTAGACCAGGAGCCACCCACTGCTGGTGAGTGCAGGTTGGGTTAGAGAGGGCAGAGATGCTCTGGGGTCCCTGAGACATCAGCAGATGTGTCTGCATTGAATCTCTGGGTGGGCTGATGGGCTGGTTCTAGCAGGTTTGGACATTTGTGCCTGTGTTTCTGTGCTATGGCATGGGGGAGACACACACAACCTCCTGTATCTTTTCTGCTTTACATGCAGTGAAACTGCTCATATTAAGCATAAACTCTGAGTTTCTGCTAAACCAGTCCAGTGCAGCAGCTGATCTGTTTGTGCTGGAAGGGACATGCTTTGCTATTTGAACACCAGGTGCCCCAAAATATGTTAATTCAACCCCCAGAACACCAACCCCCTCCATTTCTTTTCTTGCCTTGTCTCACACTGAATTGCAAACTCACAGCAGGGGAGGAAATTGAACCTGCTTCCCATGGTCATACACCTGAATGTGACTTTATCCAGGACTTAGCCACACACCTCTGCTGCAGCCTGGGCTTTCCCACTGTCCCCAGGAGCCATCACACCCAACAGATGTCACAGGCTGTGGGCACCTGCTGAAAAAACCCATCCCGGGAGCTGAACCAGGAAACTTGGCAGTGTTCAACGCAGTGGGAACAAGGAGGGGCAGCCCCCCAGGTTCCTTCTGTGGGAGTTCCTTGGGATGCTCTGCCAGGGCTCACCTTCCCACCGCTCACCACAAATTGGCAGGGACACCTCGGTGAGGGAGACCACCAAATTTACTCTGGAATAAAATTTATTAGAAGTTATCCATAATATTGTAAATTCTGTTTGCCAGACTTGATTATATCCATGGTCTTTTCTGTGTACAGTAAGTGCCAGTTTCACTACAGCTGCCAAGGCCCTGTGAAACTTCACGGAACCTGTACCTTTTCCCATAATATGGGGCTAGTTCTAACTTTCTACAGTATTTTTTCTTGGTGTGAATCAAGCTGAGGACAGCTTTGGCCATAGGCATGGCTCAGGACTACTGGAGCCAGCGAGCAAGTGGGGCTCTGCCAGGGCTGAAGGACAGCCAGGGTCTCACTCATGGAGACTTTATTCCTTGGGGAATTTCAGGAGGGGAGGCAAAAGTCACCACTTTGTTAATATTTTTGTAAGCGCTTCAGCCTGGGATTGGTGAAGAGTGCAGCACAGTGGGATGGGTGGCACTTTCTTCTGCTGTGGGTATTTTTCTGTGGGAGCCCCACTCTGGTTCCATAAATCTCGCTGCTTCCTACAATCTTCCTGCCCATTCCCTGTCACGGCTCAGAAAAAGCTTTATTTATACTCATTTAGCTGCTTGCCTTCTCCCTAATTGAAATCATTAACCTTCTCGCTTAATGAAGAAGAGGACCGGGGGAAGGGCGGGGCGTGCCGGGGCCGGCAGACCCCCTCCCGGGCTGCTCCGCCGACTCCCTCGACCGGCTCAAAACGTGACTTTGAATTTGGCCACCGGGAGATAAATGAAAAAAAACCTGAACAACTGCGCCGTGGTAGGGGGGCTGGCGGGGTGCGGCTCCCCCGGCCCTGGGGCCGCGGCGGGGCTGACGCCAGCATTTCATCTCGGCGGAGAAGTCATCGGCTTTGACCACGGGGAGGGCTTTGCCCGCCAGGTCCCACTTTGCTCCCCTATATTTAGCCCATTATGAATATGGAAGAGCGTTGAAAATGATTCGCCCAGACATCCCTCTGTCCAGCCGAATAACATCAAAGGCGGGGAGCGGGGACGGGAGCCGCTCGCCCTGACAGGGGCCTCGGCCCCGCCTGGCCTCCTGGGTCGCGGAGTGGGGTCCCTGCAGCCGGGTGGGGGGAAGACCGCGCTGGTGGCTGGCGGGCCCCCACTGCGGGTGTTTGTGGGGTGCTCTGGGTGGGAGCCATGGGATGCTGGCCGGGCAGCGCTCCCCGCGCCGCAGAGCGCGGAACGGGCGCCCGGGGTCTCAGCTGGCGTGGGAAGGGGACGCTGTGCAGGGCACAGCTGCGCGCTCCAAGGGCACCGCGGCCCCTGCCCTCCCTGCCACCACCCCGCACCCCCGGCAGCTGGGCACGGCCCCGCGAAGGGCCACGCAGCCTGGGATCCGCTGCTCCCCGCTCTCTCGCCTCCTCTCCAGCGATGGGGAACAGCGATGCTGTGGTCCCGGTGAGTTTGCCGATGCCGCGGTGTCCCTGCTCCCCTGCGCTCAGGCTCCGGCATCAAACACGTGCTGAGCGTCCCTGGCCGCACGTGGCTGCTCCTCGGCCGTGCTTTGCCGGCCTGCCCCAAGCACTAAACACCTTTTCCCGGGTCAGGACATTCTCCCTCCTTTTTGGGAGCCCACACCTGCTCCAAAAGCATTTAGGCATCCTTCTGCCTCACTCCAGAGCACAGACATGCCTCCAGGGGCATCTGCACCTCTCCACCCACTATTTTCCTCTCCTTTTGCAAGGAGCATGGCTCCATCCCAAAAGCTGGAAACCGATGGGGAGGGAACATGGGGGGCAAACCCCCTCCCTTAAGAGCCCTCCAGCTTGGCTGGGTTGGGTTGGGGTTTGAAGAGCACTTTGTGCGAAAGACTACGGTTGCTTTTGGGCATAGCAGGAAAGAGGAAAAACAGCTTTATTCAAGCTGTTAATGAAATGTCATTGCAATTCACTTCCATCGCTGTCACGTGGAGGATCTGCAGCACCTCCGGGTTGCACCGGCTCACACAGGGGGTTGTTACTTTGGAGGGGGTTTTGGGAAGGGGGGGGGTGCATGCACAAAAGCATCAAAACATGACTGCCCCTTCCCCAGAGCTCACGGGCTGTGTTTGCCATGGGTGCTATGCCCCAGTGAGGTGGCTCAGCCTCCCCTCTCAGCTCAGGGGGCAAGGAGTGGGTCAACAGAGACCTGGAAGAGGAACACACCTTTTCTGTGCAGTCTGGCCCCAGAAATATCACTGGATTTTATTTTTCCACTTCTCTCATCACATATCTATATTCCTCATATTTCTCATGGGCAGCCAGCAGAGTCCAGCTGCCTTCTCGACCCCTGCAAGGCTCAGCAATGCAGCTCAGACCCTCTTTTCCATCCTCCCCCCTCTACCTGCCCCCTCTCCCTTTCTCCACCCCTTCCCAATTTCTGAGTGATCCTCCGCAGTTGTGAGCAGGTTTAACTAATCTTTCTGTCAGTGGGATACTTTATGGAAATTGAAAGCTAATTAACGTTCATCTCAGCAGCTAATCGCATAAAAGCCCCACTGCCTGGGCCTCCCTGGTCTTAAAATAATAATGGCACAGGAGCAGGGAATATCTTGATGAAGCCCACCAGGATGGGATGTTCCCAAGGACAGAGCATTTGGGATGTCCTCGAAAACCCCATAGCCAGGGACAGGTCACCTTCTGTTGGTGCTGGACCTCGGTCTGAATCCATCTTGCCCATCCTACAGCCCTTCCCTCTGGCTACCTCGACCCAAGCGGTAGGCAAAGGTTATTCTGGGGATGTTTGGGGAGAGGGGCTGGTATGGGCTGGGGCTGGGAGGGTGACGAAGATGTGTGGTCAAAGCTGCTCCCGCCTGCAGTGACTCATTCGGCTTTAATTGCTCCCTGAAGTTGCGGGCTGCTGGCGGCACCGCATCAGAGATGTCACGTTATAGTCATGCGTGAAGAGTTAATGGTCAAGGGTGACACCACCAACAAAACATCCTCGGGGAAGCTGTCACCGATGGGGAGGATCAAAGGGCAGGGGGAACGGCCGGTTCTGCTGACGAGGGTTGGAGAGGCAGGTGCCCAGCACAGGGGTGGTGGCAGCACTCATAGGACTTTGTGGCCAGAAAATCTTCCTGCCACAGCAGGGGCAGTGCAGGCAGGGCGTGAGCTGAGGGTGCTGGTCCATCTCAGAAACCCTGGAGAGGATTTCCTTTGGCTTTGAAGCTTTACTCTGGCATGGGTTGAAAGGGCTCGCGCTGAGGGTGTCATCGGACCAGTGTCAGCTGCTCTCTGCCGTCCCCTGTGCCAAAGGGAGGCAGCCCAGGTGTAATAAACCAGGATGTGAGGGTGGATCTTGGATGTGCAGCCAGGGGGTTCCAACCTGTCCCTTTGTGTGTCTATACCCTCCTGTGCCCTGGCCAGGATGCTGCTGTGCACCTACCAAGAGTTGAAGGGAAGACCTGGATGAGACCCCAGTCTCACCAGTCCAAAGAGGCTAACTGGTTTGGCATGGTGGGGTTGCTTTTTGGATGCTGCCAACAGCACAGGCCTCAGCACACCCCTTTGCTGACTGCGCCACACCAAGAGCTGCCCTTTCCTGATGCTCCTGTCCCCAGGGGCCACAGCAGGACACAGGCTGTTCCTCTGCTTTGCAGCAGTGCCAGCATGGCCTTGGTTTTCATTTGGCTCAGTGCTCCAGTTTCCAGCTGCTCCCCACCGCACTGCTGCTGGGCACAGCAACTCTCCCCATGCTGCCGCTCCGGTGGGATGGGGCATCACTCTCCTGCCCTCCATCACCAGGAATGGTGGAGAAGGCCAAGTGAGATGGTCAGGCTGCTGGAGCACACGGAGCAGCAGACATGGCCACAGCCATCCCGCCAGGAAGCGAGGTGAGGGAGGAAGAGTTATTGCTGCAGTCACACACCAGCTATTACCTCCCAACAAAAGGCAGCGTCTGCACAGCCGGGAGAGAGCCCGAGGACAGGGACAGCCCGGGTGACCTTCACAGGACGTGCAGCAGACAGGCCAGAGCCCTGATCTTCCCAGACAGGTACGCCTGCAGGCACCCTTCCACCTGGCTCAGTGCAGCGGGAGCCTCCTGGGGTGCTCCCCACAAGCCTTCAGCTGCTATCAGCTTCAAAATCTCAGCAGCCCCTGGCCTGGGTGGGTTTTTTATCCTCCCAGCACATTGCAAGCTTTCAGGTCTCTGAAAGGAGACAAAGACGATGCTGTTGCCAGCGCTGAGCTGCTGTGAGGTGCCAGTACCCAGTCTAGTGTTGGAGTTTGGATACATCCCTGCAAAGCATCCTTTTCCAGGCCCTGCCTGGCAGCCAGAGCTCAACAAGGAACCTTCTTGTAATAATTAGGGATGAAGACTGAGGTGATGTCATGAAAGACACGGGGGGCTGAGCTGGGGGTCTCTCACCCTGAGGTCATGGCTCAGGATCTGCTGACTGTACCATAGAATCATGGAATGGCTTGGGCTGGAAGGGACCTTAAAGATCATCTGGCTCCAATACCCCTGCCATGGGCAGGGACACCTTCCACTGTCCCAGGTTGCTCCAAGCCCCATCCAATTTGGCCTTGAACACTTCTAGGGATGGAGCAGCCACAGCTTCTCTGGGCAACCTGTGCCAGGGCCTCACCACCCTCACAGTCCAGGATTTTTTCCTAGTATCTAATCTAAACCTTCTGTCAGTTTAAAACCTTCTATGACTAAGGATACGAGTTATCCCTGGAGCCTGAACTACCAACATGAGCAGCAGCAGCTCTAGAACACCGGGACCCAAGGGTGATGTCCTTGCCCCAGGAGTGACGTTTTTTGGGGGAATCCTCTCGCTGTGGTGAGAAACCACCTCCAGACAAGCAGAAATTACCTCCCAGCTTGACTTCTGCTCTCTGTGTTTAAACTGGCCCAAATTCACCTTGGGGAGGTGTTGCGGGGTGTGAGCAAGGGCAGGGGAAGCCTCATCATCCCCATGTTCAGCTCCTCACAGAGTGCTGGAGAGGAGCAAGTGGCCAGGACTGAATGAAGGGGAGGGGGTGTTTGTGTCAGTAAATGTCAGAAAGCAAAAAACAAGCAGGACTTTAGAGCCAATTAAGTTTGTATAATGTGAGGGAAACGCTGGTTAAAGGCATGGCAGCAGCTGAGCTGTATATCCATTTATTTCAAGGCAGTTTTCCCTGGGAGCAGAGTACATGCATGTCATTAGCACCAAATATCTCTAATAAGGCTGTCTCCACTAATAAGCAAAAAAAGCTTAATTATTTTGGTTTTCAGTGAGCCAGGGTGGCCCCTTGAATGCCTTTTCCTCCAATTGGGAGGAAAGTATTTCTTGAGGCACACGTAGAAATGTGAGAGGGTGGGTAGGGATAGCACGGCTGGATTGTCCCATGCAGGAAAGTGCCACCAAGATGAGGGTGACCCCAGAGGCTGATCTGAGGCATTGCCCCAGAGGCAATGTCTGACACAGCTGATCTAGTGGGGAGGAGCTGCAGAAGCACTTTGTGTGCCCATGCTCTATCAGAAGCATCAGAATAGCGTTGTGACATCCAGAAGGAGATGTCAGATGCCTCCCTGGGACACAAGGGACATCGCCTCTCAGTGCCACCAGCACTGCCTGTACAGAGGGAGATGGAGGAACCAGACCGAGGTGAAAGTGGCTGCAGATTGTATGTCTCCCTCCCCATTTCTCCCCAGTGCATGACCAAAAATGCTCAGCCACAGCCTTCCCAAGTCCATTATGTCCCTTCCATCAAATCCCTCCTCTGAAGGCTGCAGCAGGGCTTGCCCCACCCCAGCCTGCACTGCAGCAGCACTGCAGAGCACTGGACTATTGTGACATGGACAAGGAGGACCCTGGCCCCTGAGGGTGACACTGGCACCCCAGCATTGCTGGCCCTGGCCACGCTCACCCCCTGCTGCAGGAGCACTCAGCACCTAGAGCTGCTTCGTGGTGGCCACTCCTCCAATATTTTCCCTCCTATATTTCCAAGCATGAAACGCATCCCTTGGCCTCACCAGTACAGATCCCATGGGCTCATAGGTCCAGGTCGCTTCTGCCCAAATCCATATAGATGTGTATATAAGTACATCATGTAGATGGTTATATTTATGCCTCCTGTTTGATTCAGGGGTCACAGCTGTGCTGCTGCTAGCCCTTCAGCACAGCAGACTTTTTCCATGAGCCCAACCATGCTGGAAGTGGGGGTGATTTATCGGAGCCCCCCTCCTGGCAGTGGGCAGCTGGGAGCCCTCCATGGCCACACCAGCCCCAGGCAGCGCTCCTGGCTCCCCTCATACACCTCTCAGTCCCAGGTTAATTAACTGCCATCAAATAACCTGTGTGGCCATAGCTGGGACAACAGCTTCACCTTCACCATGGCTCATCCCTGTGGTGCTGTGCTCCCAAATGCAGCCCTGGAGGGAGGGGTCTTGATAGGAAAGGAGGGGATCTTGATAAGAGAGGGACATCTTGATAGAAGGGGGGGTTTCAATAGGAAAGGGGGGTCTCAATAGGAAAGAGCAGTCAATAGGAGAGGAGGGGTAAGAGGGGAAGAGTCTTGATAGAGGTGGGTTTTGATAGGAGAGAGGGTCTCTGTAGGAGAGGACAGGTCTCAAAAGGAGAGGAGGGGTCTCAATGGGGGCGTCTAAATCAGAGAGGAGATAGGAGAGGTGGTCTGGAGAGGGGGTCTTGATAGGAGAGGGGATCTTGATAGGAGAGGGGTTTCCATAAGAGACAGGAGCATCTCTCAGTAAGGGAAGGGTCTTGATAGGAGAGGGATCTTGGCAGGAGCAGGGTCTCACTAGCAGGGCCCTTCATGTTTAGGTGGGAAGGGAGTTCTGTGCAATGGCTGCAAAGAACAAGTTTTGGGGTGCTCCATGGGATTTACTCAATGCCCCAACCAGGCTCTGGAAATGCTGCAAACCACAGACACTGATCTCAGGAACTGAAATTCCCAGTATTTTGCCGCATTTCCCCATTGCCCCGGGGACTTGCAGTGGCTGTGTGCTGGTGGGCATGGGTGGGGACCCTCCATAAGGTGTCCCTTACAGCACGGCGGTCTCGCTGGGAGAGGCTGGCAGGCAAGGAAAGCCCCGGGATCTGCTGGAACAGATGCTTCTGTGCCATAATAAAAGGTTAAATATTTTAATAAGCATTAGCCACATGTTGAAGGTAAAATGAGCTGCTTGCTTTCACTCTCTTCTGTTTCTTGGTTTTTGCAGGGGGGGTTTTGGGGTTTTTTTGCGGTTTTTTTTTTTGGTTAGGTTTGGTTTGGGGTTTTTTGTATGCAGACGAACTGGAAGCTTATTAACGAGATGAGAGGCTGGAGCCTAATTAGCAGCAGGACAAGGGAGCTGTGCTGGAGCTGAGTCAGCGAGTGGGAGAATTGCTGGTGCAGTCCCTGCCATTGCCACCCGCTGCTGCCAAACTGCCCCCAAAACCAGGAGAATTGGGCAAAATCCATGTTTTTGGAAGGGTCGTGGGAGATCAGCTTCAGTTTGGGGTCTTGTCTGGACATGGCCCACGTGGGTCACCCCAAAGCCACCGTCCTGACTTTATTCTCCATGCTGGGTGCATTGCAGCTGGGATTTTGCAGTGTTTCCAAGCATACATTGGATATTTGGGGGCAGTGCCACCAAGCTGGGATGGAGCAGGACTGAGGTATTTGTGGTCTGGGCTCATGGTGCCTCTAGCCAGGGCTGAGCTGCTTTAGCCCCTGTGGAATTTGTTTTAGAGAGTATTTGCTTCTGATTATGTCTCTCGGCGTTCTAAAGAATCATCTTCCCCAAAAAATGCTGAGAAGAAAACAAAGGGAAAAAAAAACCCAACAAAAATCAGGAAAACTTCTTTCTTTTCTTTTAAATGATCTTTCTTTTCTCCCATTCTTCTTCCTGCCACCTTTTCTCTACACTGGAGTTTCCTGGAAGCAGAGGAAAGACCAAGCCCGTTCCAGCGGTGCAGGCAGGGGCTGCCGGCCCTGCCAGGGGCACACAAGGGGACGAGGACTCGGCTGCGCTCAGACTGAGCCAATAAACCCCTCTTGTAATTTGCACCTTCGGAAGGCGACAGCAGCCGTGCGGCCCCAGCGTTTATTTGCATTTTTAATTAGCTGAGCTCTCCCTGCGCCCCTCAGCTGCCCTGCCCGGGGCCAGCGATGGCTGCAGGCAACAGGATTGGCACTGAACGAAGGGTTTTGGTGGCCCAGAGGATGGGCGAGCTGGCAAGGCAGTGATGACATTCCTCTTTTATTTTTAACCTGTTTTTGGATATATTTTTCTTCTGCTTTGGTTTGGTCCAGCCCTGCCTTCATGCCACCCATCTGCCCCCCTTCTTCCTCACCATTCTCCTCCTCTCCCATCATCGAGCACCCCCCACACCACTACGCCTGCGTTCCCTCTTCCCACACAACCCCTGGCACTGCCAGCACACAGAAAGATGCCACAATTCCCCTGTAAAGCTATTAGAACTCTACCTCATTAGCAATAATTAGAAGGTGCAGCACATATTCTCAATAGCTCATGCCTGGGGGCAGGATATTTTATTTTATTTTATTGGGTTTATTTTGTTTAATTTAATTTTATCCTATGTTCATTTTATTTTACCTGTATTTTTAAATCTTATTTTATCTTTCATTCTTTTCTTTTACTGCTTTGTAATTTTATTTTATTTCACTTTATTTTATTAAATTTTTAAAATTTTATTTTATTTTTTAGGCCCAAAGGATGGGCAGAATCCCCCCCTCCATCCCCACGGTGCTGGCAGAGGAGGGACATGGGGACAGCCATCACTTCCCACCCACCCCGAGGAGGCGCGGGGGGGCGCTGCCTGCATCCAAGGCAAAATAAAATATTTTACTACAAAGCAGAATTACTCCAAAGACTGATGGGCTGACTTGTGAGACCCACTCACATTTATGGAGGTCGTAAGTTACAGACTCCTGGTGAACTGGAGGAAAACATAACCCTGGCCTTTTATAGGCGAAACTTCTGCCATATATTAAATTCTCCTGCAAATGGACGGGGCTTTACTGCAAACTGTAACTTTAACACCTCCCAGCCCCTCGGTTAGGAGGGAAGGATTATTAATAACGTGTGTGTGGGTCGCCAGCCCGCTCTGTTTGCCACAGGGATGGAGGAGGTGGCCCTTGGCTGTAGCTCCTGGTGTGGGAGCGGGCAGGGAACACTGTGGGATGCCAGTCCAGGAATGCCGGCAGCGCCGGGGAGAAAAACCTGCCAGAGGCATTGCACCGGTCAGGACATGCCCCAGGGAGCTGGGGAGGCACGTGGAGCATCCCAGGACACGGGCTTGTCACCAAGCCACCGGTGTCAGCTCACCAAAACCCTTTTGAAGCTTTTGCTGTGGGAATTATGTGGGGATCAGTGCATGCTGTGTCTTCTTCCCTGCAATTTTTTGTCTAAATATTGCAACGTGAAATGGAAAAGTACAGGAGTTGCACCTCGAGGTTTGCTCTCACCCGGGGCTGAATTTGGTTGCCCAAAACCAGGGAAACAGAGGAAAAAAAACCCTACGGATAAGTGAGTGGCAGGAGGCGAAGAGAAAGTGTGGATACAGAGAGGGGGAGGGAAATAGCAAGGAAGAGGCAAACAATCCAGTTTGGTATTTGTGGGTTTCCCTTTCATCCACAAGCAGCCAGCGAGGGAGGTAAGGGAGGATGCTGCACCCAGCCCGGCTCCTCAGCTACCCCCAACGCTCCAGGAGGCTGCATGTGCCCTTTTCGCACCTTAAAATCTCCTATTTTTGGCAGAGAGGGGGAAAGACATGAGCTGGGAGAGGACCCAGGTGCTCAAGCCCACCGTGGCCCCCAAAGGACATATGACAGGACCCCCCAGCCCCAAGAGCAACCCCCTCCCAGCACCGCCGCCGCCTCGCTGGGGCGATTCCCTCACCGGGGCCCGGTGAGACTTAGCATTTCTCTGTTTGGAGCCGGGATGAGCATTTATTAGAAGGAAACAGCTGGGAGCAGGCTGATATTTAAACTGGTATTAAGAGAGCAGCGGCGGAGGGAGATAATTCCTGGGGCGGCGTGGAGAGTGGCGCCGGGGAGCTCCGGGGGGCTCTGCCGGAGAGCGATACAGTTAATTTGCAGCCGGAGCTGGAGGCTGGCCCGCGCTGATATTGCCGTGTTATTTAGAAGAGAAAGGTCAGGCTGGAGATTGAATAATCATTGACAAGAAATCCATGGGGGAGCGGGGCGGCAGCTCCAGGCAAGCGCCAGCATCCCCGTGCTGCCTTCCCAAGGGGATTCTTCCCATCCGGTCGGGTCCCCGTGCGGTGTCAGAGGTGTTTGTGGCAGAGATTCAGCCCCGCCTTTCTCCAGCTTGGGAGCTGGGGAATCACAGCCACCGCCTCCAGCCGCCCCCTGTTCCATCTAAAACTTCTGTCTCTAGGGTCAGGGCAGAGCTGTCTTGGTTTTCGTACTACGCACAGGCTCTTTTTTCAACTGCAAATTATTTTTAAATTTACAATTACTTTTTTTCTTCTCAGAAACGTTCTCGATTTTTTTTTCCTTTTTTCAAACTAAAATCTGCCAGGAAAACAGGAGAGGCTATCAAGCCTTCCTCTGGTACCCAGCCCTGCCCCAGACCTTGGTGTGATAAAGAAAATCCCCTTTCTAGCTTTTTTTTTGGAAAGCAGTGCACTAACAAGTCCAAAAAAGCAGTGAACCAGCAACAAAAGGTTGATTTTTTTTTTTTCATGGACAAATCCACGTGTCCAGGAGAACTTGCCTCCTTCTGCACAGGGAAACTGAAGCATGGGGGGAGGCACCAGGGATGCAGTGCCTCAGGCAGAATCCCAAATCGCATCCCTCTGGCTCCCACGCTCACACCACCAGGCACAGGACCCAGCACCAGGGTATTTAATGCCTTTGTTCACTCCTCCACTGCACCCTAAAACCCTCCTGCCCCCAGCACCCCAAGGGGAAACCCCCAGGCTATCTCCTTTTTTTCTTTTTCCTCCCCAAAAAATACACCAGGTTTGGTTTCAGGGGTTTTTTTTTTGATTTTTTTTTTTTTTTGCAACAAAAGAAACTATTTATTTGGAATATGCATTACCAGTACAAATCAGGAAACTGTAAAACCTACACCTTGTTAGTATCATCATAGAACATAAAAGTTTCAATTGGGATCAGAAAGACAGAGGCCTTTTTCTTTACAGAAGCAGAAAAGCTTAAAATTTTAAAACCAGGTTGGAACAGAGAGTCTTTTTTTTTCCTTTTTTTTT